>CAIGRN010186672.1:0-10406 GCA_903798345.1 Fraxinus anomala
CGATGAGTGATAGTGGTTGTCTTAGATTGCATCTCTGAAGGGGGTAAATGTTCAAAATTAGAAGACTCTACAGTTGGATCAATTTGGAAGCCAAGTGGTGTGGGAGATAAGGTCGTATGAGGAATAGACAGGCATAGAGAATTGGACCATTGGGAGGCTTTTAACATGTGATGAGTTAGATTCGGTGTGTAAACATTCTAGAATTTCACCATGACTAGAACTTTGTACAATAGAACAGTAGGAAGGAAAATTGGTAGTGGTGTCATACATGACAACTGGAGACTAGTGGGAGTGGAAGAGGATTGACATCTGTCCAAGGCAGCATGAAACAAGTGTTTATAAATTACCACGTCTTGATACAAGAGTCACGCTACTTGTACAAAGTTAGGTTACAAAATTGGTTTACAAAATACGTGTTGGCAATATCTTGATGAATAATTTAAAAAACAATTTTTGAAATCAATAATAATGATCTTGCCACATCATTTTGTTAACACATATTTGTAAATCACCTTTGTGTACAAGTAGCATAATTGCTTGATACAAATACTCGACCTGTGTACAAATCTAAGCAGCGGTGGCCTTTTTTGTTGACTTTGATATCCTATAAACACACCTTGTTTATTTCTAAATGTTAATTTATTATTTTCATATGGCCTAAGGAAATGATTACATGCACAACTAAAGGCTCTAAGATTTGAATAAGTTGGCTTAGTTTTGTAAAGAACAAAATATGGAGACAGACTTTTGAGAACTTTGATAGGTAATTGGTTTATGAGATATCTGTGGAGAAGTGTAAGGACACGTTGGACGACGGAAATGCAAGATCGTTTTAACAATTCTATAATGCAGAATAAACACTTAAGGGATAAAAAATAAAGACCGTAATTCTCAAGAAACGGTACCTCCAGCCATTGGTGCTACCCACATTAGGATACTATTTTTCTAACTGGTTTGGCACTTCCAAACTCCTCTCACTCTAATTAAATGATGTAAAACTGAAGGAGATTGAATGAGTGAGTTTGGGGACCAAACTGTAGTATTTATAGCCAAGCTCCCATCAATCTTTCTGTTTAGTTTACCAACCAATTAATGGTGAAATTGAATTCCATAAATATTGAAACTGAAAACCCCATGAATGTTGGACCATCAATATGACCGTTGAAGGAAAGTGAAGAGACTTCAACAGGAATATGAAGAGATAGATCTGTTACATTCTCCCACTTGGTCCATACATTCAGCCTAATATTTCAATGCAATCCGATTGATTGTCCTTTTTAAGAAACAAACATATGAATCATGACGATAGGTCCTCTAATGACGAGTATTACCTTCCATGTATTACAAGGTATTTATTTCTAAAAATATTATAATTTATGTGGCAATAATTTCTTAATGAATAAATTCTATGTTCATTCTTGGTCCAACACAGATGTATTTTTTCAAAATTAAGGTGCATATAAATATGAGAAAAAAGTCACAATAATTAAGAATTTCATTAAAATAACATTGTTGATACAATGAAAAATTACATAATGGATCCAAGTCCCATATTCACTACATGATCCTTGAATTTCAACGGTGACATGCCCTTAGTCAAGGAATCAGCTATCTTTAACTCAGTGCTTACGTGCTCAATGACCACTTTTTTTTAACACGTTCTCTTATGGCTAAATACTTAATATCGATATGTTTACTTCGACTCCCACTATTGTTGTTCTTGGCCATAAAAATAGTAGCTGAATTATCGCAATACATTATCAATGGCCTAGAAATAGAATCCATAATTCTAAGCCCAAAAAATGAAACTCTTAAGCCATACATCATGTAAAGTAGCCTCCAAACAAGAGATAAATTTGGATTCCATAGTGGAAATAGTAGTCAAAGTCTGTTTGGCACTCCTTCATGATATAGCTCTACCGGCCATCAAAAAAATGTATCCTGATATTGATTTACGTGAATCAATACAGCCAGCGAAGTCAGAATCTGAATAGCCAATTACTTCCAGATTGTTCGACCGTCTATATATAAACATGTAGTATTTGGTTCCTTGAAGGTACCTCATTACTTTCTTTGCAGTTTTCCACTGGTCTAAACCTGGATCACTCTGATATCATCCTAACATTCCTAAAACAAATGCAATGTCAGATCTTGTAGAGACCTGAACATACATTAGGCTTCCAGTAGCAGAAGCATATGGAATGTTCTTCATTTGTTCCCTTTTAAGGTCATTCCACGGACATTGGTTCAAATTGAATATATCACCCTTTACAATGGGGGCTACACTTGGGTGAACAATCTTTCATTTGAAATCTCTCTAAAACTTTATTGATACAGACTTCCTGAGATAGACCCAAGATACCTCGAAATCTGTCTCTTACCTAGAATTACGGTTACTGTATTGATGCTTCACCCATATCTTTTATATCAAAATTTTTAAAGAGGAATTGTTTCACCTCATACAACAAACATTTATCATTGGTTGCCAGTAAAATGTCATCCACATATAAAACAAGAATTTTTTTTTTACTCTCACTGACCTTCTGGTATATATATTGATTCATAATATTTTCTACAAAGCCGAATGAAGAAATTACATTATGGAATTTCAAATACTATTGGCAGGATACTTGTTTTAAACCATATATGGACTTTTTGAGCTTGCAAACCAATTGATCACCATCATTTGAGGGGAATCCTTCAGGTTGTTTCATGTAAACCTTATCTTCTAGATTTCCATTGAGAAATGTCATTTTCACATCCATTTGTTGCAATTCTATACTAATACCAAAAAAATGCGGAAGGAATCTTTCTTAGATACATGAGATAAATTTTCCGTGTAATCGATTCCTTCTTTCTGAGGGAATCCCTTAGCAACGAGTCTTGCCTTGTATCTCTCAATATTGCCCAGTGAGTCTTTCTTTGTTTTAAAGACTCATTTACATCCAATAGCTTTAACACCATTAGGCAACTTAACAGGATTCCAAACTCCATTACTCTTCATAGAATTCATCTCTTTCGTCATGGCATTGTACCATAACTCTGATTCTTTGCAACTCATGGCTTGTGACTCCAATATTGTAGTCAAATTCTTGCAGATACACAACATAATCATCAGGAATTGCTAATCTCTTTGGTCTAATAGATCTTCTTAATATTGTACCATCATAGTCCTACGTGGTTCAACTCCTTGTTCAAGAGTTCTTGGCAACTCTTGAACTACCTTATCTATTGAATGTCATCAGTAGCTTGTGGAACTTCAATGATTGGTTGTTCAACACCAGTTTGTACTTGAGGGGTGCTATAAACAATAACCAATCTATCACTTGAGGTGGACAGTTGAGATTCTAAATGATCCTTCTCGAAAAATATGTTCCTGGTTTGATCACTCCCACTGATCAAGTTATTTTCAAGAAACTTTGTATTTCTTGATTCCACAATCCTAGTACTATGAGATGGACAATAAAATCTCTAACCTTTAGAGCGTTTAGCATATCCAATGAAATACCCACTAATGATCATTGGGTCCAATTTCTTCTTTTATGGATTATAAATTCTCACTTCAGTCAGGCATCCCCAAATGTGCATATGTCACAAACTTCGTTTTCAACCTTTCCATAATTCAAATGGCATTTTAGGAACAACTTTAGTTGGAACTCGGTTCAATATATACACTGTCATCTTAAGTACTTCAGCCCACAAGGATTTAGGAAGATTAGAGTTGCTAAGCATACTCCGTACCATGTCCAATAATGTTCGATTTCTTCTTTTTGCTACACCATTTTGATCTGGTGAACTAGGATGGTGTATTGGGCAACAATTCTATGCTCTTGAAGAAACTTTTCAAATGATCCAGGTGCTTGTCCATCCTCTGTGTATCTACCATAATATTTTCCACATCTATCTGATCTCACGATCTTAATTTGATTACTGCATTGTTTATCTTCTTTAGCCTTAAAAATCTTAAAGGCATCTAATGCTTCGTTCTTGTTATAAAGCATGTAGAGATACATATATCATAAGTAATCATGTGAGTCCATGTCTGGACTAACTGGACTACATATATCAGTATGTATGATCTCTAATATGTCTAGGCCTGCTTTCCCTTTATGCAGTCTACGCAAGTATCAAAATCAGTAAAATCCAGAGTATTAAGTATTCCTTCATTTATTAATCTTTTAATTCTTTCTATGGAGATATGATCTAATCTTCGGTGCCATAATTTAGAGGAATCCTCATTAATAACACATCTTTTAGAGCTAGTGTGAGCATGCATTGAATTATAAGTGGCATTGTTTTGTAAATTAATACATTTTGTAAATTAATGCAGCATAGACCATCAGACAAAGTATCATTCCCAACACAATCAGATTTATAAAATAAACTGAAAGATAAATCTGAAAAATTAAAGAAATATTCAAAAGGTACAAGCCTTGAAACTAAAATCAAATTTCTAGAAAAAATTGGAACATAAAAGGTCTTTTTTAACTTTAAACAAAGCCACTACTTAAAATTAAATAGTAAGTTCATATAACTTCCACATGCGAGCCTATCTTGTTTCCTGATAAGATGCTTTGCTCACTTTTCACTGGCTTCCTTAGGTTTTACAAGGAATTTGAAATGTGGGTTGTTGATCCAGAATCAATCAACAATGCGTTAATATTAACATTAACCATATTAGATTCAGATGCTTTGCTCACTTCCCACTGGCTTCCTTAGGTTTTGCAAACCCTGCAAGGAATTTGAAAGGTGGATTGTTGATGCAGAATCAATCCACCATGCGTTATGATTACGATTAACCATATTAGATTCATAACAAACAAATGAGATTGGATTACCTTTGTCCGCAAGCCATTTTTGAAACTTAGCGCATTCCTTCTTCATGTGTCCCTTCTTTTTACATAAGAAACACTTGGAATCTTTCTTGATACCAACTTGGGGGGAGGGGGGTATTTTACCTTCCCCTTTCTGACTAACTTGATATTTGCCCTTTCCATATATTGTCAGCATTGTACTTTCTCCTTGTTCCATCACCAATCTCCATTCATTAATTGACCATTTATTCTTATGTGTGTTGTATGAGATTTTGAAGGGTCCATATTGGTGCGAAAGGGAGTTTAGGATGTAGTGTATCAAGAAAGAATCCGACATTTCAACCTTGAGTTTCTTCAATTGAGCCACAATATCCCTTATTTGCATGGTGTGCGCTCTCATATTGGTGAACCTTAGGAATGAGAGATTCATGATCAGGGTGCTTACTAGTGCTTTGTCTGAAGTGACAAATTGATCATCAATGACTTTCAGTAAGTCTTTGACCTTTTCATGCTGATCAACAGAACCACGGATACTAGCAAAAATTCTAGTCTTGATGAACATCATGCTGAGGCGACTAGATCGCTCCCATCATTCATAAAGCGTGATGTCCGCTGCAGTGCTGATATCAATAATTACTGGTGGTTCGTCTTTCCTAATAGCATAGTCTATGTCCATCCACCCCAAACGAAGAAGAACTCTCTACTTTCAGACCTTATAGTTATCTCCCTTAAGTTCAGGGATATCATAACAACTATCAGAGAAATTTGTAGGTTGTACGATTGCATAAAATTATAGATTACATGTTTATGCTAAACTGAGGCCTAAACAAAATATCATGCTTTACCAATGTAAATCATGCTTAAAAATTGAATCTAATGACATAAAATTGCATGTGGGCTAAATTTTTAATTCAAGTAGATTCAATTATTCTTTTAAATTAAACATTATGATAAAACTATCAAGTTATTTAATAGTTATTTAATTAATTCACAATGCCTGAGGGTAAGTTATGAATAACTTGATATTTTATCCTAATTAATAATAAAAATTCATGTGGGATAAAATAAATTATATTTAGTAGAATTAATTACAATTAATGTCTAATATTCTTTATGTGATCCTAATCAATCATAACATATAACTTTATTTAATTAAAGATGATGTGGCTATTCTATAATTAATTAAAATTATATGGATTACTAGACATTTAATCGCATAAATACTTAGTATGAGAACAATTATGAATTACATAATTTTAACTAATACTAACATGTTAACATTATGCACAAATACTATCATAAAATGAGCATAATCTCATAAACTTGTATAACAATTATCCAAATTGCATATAATTAAATCAAATACAGAATCAGCCATGTAATAATCATACGTCGGCAAATTAACAATGATAGGGACAAAGAGCATGGGCCCATTTTCAGTCATGCATTAACCATATGTGGGCAAAAATGTACGAAGTTATAAGCACAAGAATGTGGCCCATAACCCACTTTCCATCTTCTTTAAAACATGAACTTTTCTAAACTACACGTTAGTCATATTTTAATGAGCATGGGCCCATTTAAAAACACATAAGACTTTTGGTCACATACAGCTTGTTTTAAAGAAAGTGCAAAACAACGTAGTTTTAATTGTCATCAACCTTTATACTGGGTTGACAGTAACAATTGCACACACATTTATCATGTTTTAATCAAAGAAACTTAACAATTTCCACATGATTTCTAACGATTTACACATGATTTCTACATCATATAATCCTTTTTTTTTGTTGGATAAGAAAACGTCCAGAAATCAAAACTTGATTTGCTTTTATTTTCAAACTTTTGGCCAAAACAGAGACGAACAGAGTATCACTAAAAACACCAAAGCAGAGAATAAGATGGCTCTGATACCAAATGTAAGAGAATTTTAACAATTCTATAATGCGGAATAAACACTTAAGGGATCAAAAATAAAGACCGTAATTCTCAAGAAACGATACTTCCAGCCATTGGTCCTGGCCCCTCACTCTAATTAGATGGTGTAAAACTGAAGGAGATTGAATGAGTGAGTTTGGGGACCAAATTGTAGTATTTATAGCCAAGCTCCCATCAAGCTTTCGATTTAGTTTACGAACCAATTAATGGTGAAATTGAATTTCATAAATGTGGAAACTGAAAACCCCATGAATGTTGGACCGTCACTATGATCGCTGAAGGAAATTGAAGAGACTTCAACAGGAATGTGAAGAGACAGGTCTGTTACAGGAAAATCCCATGTTTTGCCAAAAATTCTTGAAACTCATTGGATATTCACCTCCATTATCGGATTGTAATTGTTGAATTGTGCAAGAAAATAAATGTTCAACAAGAGCTTTGTATTTTTGGAGAATAAGAAATACATCATATTTAAAAAAAACGCATGTGATACATCCATGTGCAACGCTTAAAATCATCAACAAATTAAATATAAAGCAGCAGCCACCATCTTAGGTTAATGAAAATATCCAAATATTAGTATCAATCAAGGTTAACGATCTTGTAGATTGCCTAGTAGAGTCACTAAAGATTAAGTGTTTAGCTTTTCCCATCTGGTAGGAACTACAGACACTTGGTTGCATGTTGGTATCTTTTATTTGCAAGTAACGAAGTAAATAATCTAAGATGAATGTGGAAAGATGTTGTTCCGTCTCGCTACAGAAGCTCAAAGTCAATGTATCACGTGACAGTCCACGTAGGCAGAAAGTCAGCAGAAAGGCCAACAAAAATCCAAGTGGTCAAAATGCATGAATAATACAATTGCCCAAACACCTACCAAGACACTGCCTCAATAGACGAAGCACCATAAATTAGATTGAAACGCTACCCAAATAAACAAAGAAAGAAGCTGAAGCTCTTCACTCGGAGAACCAAAATAGAGACCCTCCAAAGCTCTTAAATAATCCGAAACTCATGATGTCGACGCTATCTCTTACAATACATTTGAAGATTTTTCTGAAGTGACTGATGTAACACTTGTAATTAAAATGTCAAGTGTGTCAGCCTATTGTATAGGGCGGCGATCTCTTATCAGAAAATTAATTGTGTGAATAGACAGTGATATGAAGCCTGAGTTAAGGAGATGAGGCCACATGGTTATGACCTAACGGACACTACGTCGACTAAGGCAGTATAAATATGTTATCTTTGTAACTTAGAAGGGATTTGATATTTGAAGGTTGAAATCTTGTTTCTTGATTATTCTTGATTAATGAAGTAAACAAATGATTCTTACAAACATTTGAGCGATCATCTTTTCTTTGAAAAACATTTTTGATATAATCTTAACGTGTAATCTAACACTCATAAACATACGTTATATATCCTTCCACATATTCCTATTTAGCCTTTGGTTTTCATCGATTAGATTGGATCTTGATTGGTGATCATTGTTAGCGCGATCATCCTCGTTATACCCGCAGAGCTCTAACACTTTTGTTTCTCATCGTCTCATCGGTAGAAATGCGCCAGCACTTGGTTGACATGGTGAAAGTGGACCCGACATCTATTGGCTCATTTTTCGGGGTCAACAAATGTCCTAGGCTATTATGACATTGTTTCTTCTCGTCTTTGTCCCTAACTTGGATATGAAACAATGGAATTTATTGACAAGGCTCTTGTTTTCAGTGATTGGATAGAGTCCATCCTCAACCTGTTTGTGGACTAGCAATCATCTGTTTTGTTCTCCTTTACACAAAAATCACTTGTAGTAAGTACAAAATAACAATCAATATCAAGGTAGAATATATTAATAGATAGAAGGTTGGTGGAAGCATTAGAACAATGTAAAATTTTGTTGAGATTAAAGGAAGAATGAGTTGTGTTTAAGGAGGATGAACCAATGTTGTGAATGACCAAACCTGAACCATTGCCAACTTGGACAGTGTCGAACCATCATAGGGTTGTGAGTGTGTCAAGTTTGCAACATTGGCAGTTACGTGAGCATTGGCACTACTATCGACGTACCAAGTTTGCTGTTTATATGTGTTGTTAGCTTCAACAACCATTGTTGACAACTCGAAGGATGGTATTCAGACTTGGAAATGAATTATAGCACCAATCCAAAGTTGTGTGACATCGCTTATCACAAATTTGGCAAATTGGCGAGGTTGATGATTTACAGGATGTGAATGGGTCGAGGATGGTTGGAAGAAGCCCACCGCTAGTATTTCTGATAACCTCGGTGAGGTTTAGATTTCTTCTGATATTGAGGCCCTACAGTTCTTGCTGCAAATGCAAAATTACTTGGCTCGAATGAATTGGAGCCTCAATAAGAGTTTCAAAGCTTAGAAGTTTTGATAGAAAGTTATCAATTCTAAGATCTTTGTCCCTGAAAGAAAAATTATAAGATGTAATGAAGGGAATATACGAGGTTCGCAGGTTACCAATCAAAAAGTTGATAAACCCCTGATCATCGGTAGGCTTTCCTAGTGATGTAAGTTGATCAATGAGGTGCTTTACCCCTTTAAAAAACTCTCCACGGGATTTATTGCCTAGTGTGATCATTTGGAGTTGTCTTTCGAGAAGTGCGATACAAGATCATGATGTAGAGGAGAAGAGTGTTTAAAGAGAGTCCCAAACCTATTTGGAAGTCTTCACACTACAAATATTAGATACTAATTTCTCAGAAATAGAGGCTAGCAACTAGCTTAAAAAACAGTTGTCTTTCTTGAACCACACTATGAAGACTAGAGTTGGAGATCCATCGACTAAGGTTTTGGATGAACTTATCTCTAAGTTGTTGATTGTGCTCATCAAACTATGACTGTGGAGAAAAACATCCGAATTCCTTGTTGAAATAATTGAAAAATTCTAATTGAAGTGCACGTCAATAAGAATTCATTTTGGAATGTTATTGAAGTCATATATCAAGTTGGAGTTCTATTTTGAAAGCTCATTGGGAGTTGAAATTTATTTTGAACTCGATTTTTTGGTATCCTACTTCATCAACAACTCTACTAAGAGGGTTTAGAAATCCCTTACATGTCTTCTATAAATATTAGACTTTTCTATACAATTATAGTGTGAGAAAAGAGATTACTAATTTTCAGGATCAATTGTATATTTCTCCATTATTATTGGTACAATTAAATCTCATAATTCCTCTATCATATTTTTTTTTGTCTTATTTTATTCTTTTGCTTGTGATCAAATACTTCATTATTGTACCATATAATTTCAACATTTCAATTCGGTGGTTGATTTTATATCAAGTGGTATCAAGCGATACATAATCCTTGAATTCCTAACAATTGGTATTAGAGATTCTGAGTATAATTAACACAACAAGTGGTATCAGAGGCTAGGTTCAACAGCTCCACAATAGCGTATGGTTTGATTTGTTCGAGATTTTTTGTTCATGATGACTTCCATGAAGTATGACATTCCACTTTGAGATCGGAGCACTGGATTTTCGCTAGGCAGGTTAAGATGTGTGCAGTACTCGCACAATTGGATTCGGATGACGCATTGCTAAGAATTGACAAGATGCCCGCAACTTTGACCTTAGATGAGAAATTACGGAAGGCTAAGAAGGCAGTTTCTCACATTAAT
>CAIGRN010186673.1:0-16663 GCA_903798345.1 Fraxinus anomala
TTTGTATCGATTTCTACCAATGTCTTTGTGTTGAAGATCAAAGAGTACAAAAGAAAAGACTGCAATATGCGTAATTTATGAGATAAGTTTATCATCTTCTTTTGTGTTTATTTCCATTATTGAATTTAATTGGTCTTAGTTTCATTAATCATGTTGTTGTTTTAATCTTGATTTCTTCTTCATTTAGGGAAATAAATTCCCAACACCAATATCCCCTAAACACTGAGCATAAACTTCAACAAACCTTGATGAATTAACGCTAAACCCTATTGCCCCTTGCAAATTAGCAATAACGTCGTACCGTCATCGCAAGAACTCGATGTCATTTATTGTACTTTTGCTGCACTTCTTGTAACTGTTGTTGAAGAAAAAATTTAAATAATTTATCCATTTGCTTAACCATTTAAGTTTTTAGATAAATTAATTTAATGTGGTATCAAGTAGACAAAATAATTGAGTTTTAATTAAGCTCTATATTCTTACTATCAAAAGCTTTAATAAATGGTAAAGAAATTAGAAAATGAGCAGAGCGCACAGAATGTATAGTGGTTCTTGATATGAGAAACTACAAGAAAAACTATCTTTTGCAACGGGCAGAAAAATTGCTCTAGGTCTTTCGCGTCGTTCACCTGTACGTAGTGAGTTTCGATGTTGCATTGAGTAGATGGAAAGGGCAACACACCATACAAATTACAATAGCCATTGCTATTAATGTTTTAGCAACCCTCATCGATCGTTTCCATTAATGTTTTAGCAACGTTCAGCAACATGTCATTAATAAAAATTGCTTTTTATAAGTTGCAAAAGACCATTTTTCTTGAGACTTACGTTCACTTGTGGTTGCAGGTTGCAGTTATTTACTATCATGAAGAAGAAAAAATCAAAGGTCTTAATTATGCAAATCTCATTCTCACAAAAATGCTTTCCTATAAAGTTTTTTATAAAGTAGGAATTCTAGGACAAGCTAATACATGTATGGAGTATTGATAAAAGTAGTCTAATGCCGAGTTCAAGTTTCATCTTCATCCATTGATGAAAAATTGTGCATGTATCATGTACGAGATATTTGATAAAAAATGAAGTCCAACGTGCACATGATGGAATGGGTTATATACAAAATTTAAATAAACAAATTCGATTTGAACTTTTAGACGAAGTGATTTAATTTTTGTTGCCTAAGACTTTTGTCTAACTTTCCCTAGAATTAAAATGTTCATATCTTATAAAACGACCATCATGTTGCAAAGTTGCACCACTTGTGTATGGACTCACCAAACCAATCTGGCTATGCATGTAGAGCAATCCGTTGTCTTCAAAGTTCAAATCACCTCTGCATTGATATAAAACCGTAAACTTCCCCATCTGGGGATGGAGGCGGTCGAGCTGTCATTTCCTACAGCCTGCATATATGAAGTGAAGACGGGGCATTGACAACGAAGAAATGGTTATTGACAAAGAATATCTCAGTAGAGTATTGTTGAAGGTTTCTCGACATTTTCTTTCTTCGCTTCGCTTTCCTTGTATGTATTTTTAATCGATTTTTAGCTATGCTCAAGCGAAATTTTCCAATAGGATTTTCTTTTGAACACTATTAGTCTCAAAAGAATTTTAGAGTGGGATTGCTTTTAAGTATTTCTTTTTGTGTATTTTAAGCACTTTTTCCTTTCTTATGATCCATTTGTGATGGAATCAAATTGGTGGAAATCGTAGTCCGTACTTGTTTGTTCGTGTGTACCTAGACGTTACAACTAAGTCGGCACCTTTTTAACATCCTCATCATCCATACATTCCTACACTTTTTAAATATAATATTAAAAACAAAGAGTACATCAAAGACAAAGCCTATAATTAGACTTGCAATACATCTCAAAAAATATAAACGCGAAAGTAAAATCTGAAACTACCCACCTCCAAGTTGAAAGGAGCTCTTAACGCTGGTGAATCTACAACACGATTGCCCTCATAATAGATATGAATAATAGCAATGACATTTGGAAAGTCCGTTTGAAACATAACATCAATGTCAAAGGACCTTTCATGATCGAGACTATAAGATAGCCACCAAATATGCTGAGTTACTCACCAACCAAAGCTTTCTCCATCCATACTCATGCAATCGGGAAGTACTCCTTGACAAAGCTCTCCAAGTATGGAAGACCCTGCCACAACCAGCAAGTCCTGGCTACCAAAAGTTGATCCATTTGTACCTCCCATGGTAAAGAGGGCATGAGATGACCTCCAAAACCATGCATGAACCCAACTTTGTATTGAAATCGTACATGGACTCATAATTTTGTATCTTATCCATACATAAATAACTTGCATTCGTCAAAACTAACAGAACAATCTACATGAAAAAAAAGTGCTTACGTGAAAATGATGTGGCGGACGTTTTGGATATCAAACTACATCATTTAAACTGCATTTTTTAGGAGACCCAAATACATTTGCTTTCAATAGAACACAACTATTTGGAGTTTATTGAGCATTTTAAAGCTAATTTCACAAATACATATTATGAATAGATGAGAAAAGATATTATATATTTTCTTGGACGATGTAACATTATTTTGAAGAGGAAAACTTGTATGATTGAACATATCATCACCAAAATATTGGATACATTCTACAATAACCATTCACACGTTTCATTAAATGACGTGGCTTGGTATGTCAAGTGTCTTCGCTTTTATGTGAATTATTTAGTTAATTATGATTGATAAGAGATAAGCCATTATGGATGAGAAACAAATTTGTGAGACAATGGATAATTTTGATGCAAAGAGTTCATGTATGTTTTTAAGACATGGGTAATGTTCGTGTTTGATTTTGACTTTGACTTTTTATGAAACTTAAACATTATAAAACATTCATGAATTGTCAAGATTTTCTAGTCAAAATATCAAGAGAATTATTAGGTGCGGAACATACATTAATTTATTGGAAATATTTCTTATTACTAGATCTTGATTCCGAATCTTGAATCTTAAATATTAATGTTTTAATTTTTAAGTTCTTGTTCTTGACTTTGGTTTCTTGTTTCATCATCTTAATTGTTTCGATTCCTTCTTCTTGATTGTGAATTTTGGATCTTCATCTTCAATATGTTTTCTCTTATATTAATGAGATGACATAAATAATGAGAATCACATATGAATTGAAGATCATAATCTTATTTAAATTTTCATAAGTATTCAATCAATTGTCAAATACAACCCTGGCTAATGAATTCGGTCTCTACCGATGGTGGACCCAACACCAGGCGAGGGGGCGCAGCTGCGCATGCTGGGCTCCTCCGAAACAGTGTCGGGGAAGAAGAAGACCGGTGCGCAGGCGAGGGTTTCAGGTTTGGCTTCGTCGCTGGTAACTGTTCATCTTCAACAAACTGGTCCTCGACAAGTTCGCCAAAGTTGGAATCCTAAATCAATGGCCGCTCAGGTACAGTCGTCGACGAAGGTGCCAATGCAAGGTGGCGCTGATGCATAGCGTCTTACGGACAAGCAAACATATATGAGAGGAGGTTATGGTTTGGGAAGCGGAATTGGACGGATGCTTAAGTTTCATTTTGTAATCAGAAGAATTTACAGCAGAGAATTTGGGGAAAATGAGAATTTGTTGTAAATAATGTTTGTATATAAAAAGAGAAAGGCCTAACTTTAAACGGGTTTAACTTTATGATAACATTTATACACAATTAACTATATATGTAGGCCCACATGACAAATTAAAATCCAAAATTTGAGACAAGAGGTAAAGATAGTATGATTTTGAGACAAAAGGTGAAGCTCGTTCACCATTTACATAATTAACTAGCCAAATGTAGGTCACATCATTGCCAAGTAAGCACTTTGTTTACAACGTGGATTATTTCGTTAGTTTTGACTAACGAAGTTAATCCATGTACAAATTTGTGAGATCATGTTTAATTATGGTACATACGATAAAGTTCCTTTACCATTCACTCATTTAACCTCCAAATTGTTGACAAGTTTCTGGGAAAAAAAACAAATTATAAATTTATTTCTTCTCATAAAAAAATGGTCCAATTGTAGTTAGGATCTTAACATTTTCAAAAAGTGAAAATAAGTTCTGAATTTTTCATTTTTAACCCTTACCTTTGGGTGAATAAGAGGTCGAAGGACCTTCGAACGGATTCCATCCAAAAATTCGTCCGAATATCCTTCGACGGCTTATTTACCCGAAGGTTAGAAATTGCATTTTTAAAAATGAAAGGATGGACATCCATCTACACTTAGTGAAAAGGTTAGGAACCCATTTACTAGTGATTATTTATTTGGTAGCTGCCTATTTGGCCATTCTACATATCACTTTGTATCTAGATTCTCCACAATGTTTTCCATGATTTGCTCACAAGGACACCTCACCATCTACAATGATGAATTATTTACCACCAAATAATCTGACATTCTTAACAATTTTTATTTTGTCATGAACCATAAAACAGGTATATAAAGTGAAAGTGAATCGCATGATTCTCTCCGTGTCCTAAGCATCGCGTGAAATAAGAGGGAGAACTCAATGGAAGAAAAAAATACAACACGGTAGCCCAAATACGAAGGCACAATTTTGAAAATCAGACCAACTTTGCTTGTTTAATCAGAAAAACTAAGCTAGTTTGCAACTGTCTGATAATAGCCCAAATATTATGGGGCGTCTTTCCTTTTGGCGCAAGAGAGAAAACCGTGTGACGATAGCATGTTCCACCATGTTACTTTTCGGGGAACTTGACACTCCGGTATACAATTCCTCACAATAGGGGCCACAATTTTTTTATTGGACGTGTCCCCATCTCCATTGTGAGGGGGCCTTATGCGAGGGTGGCAAAACCCTTACTTTCCATCTATTTTTTAGAAAAGACAATTTAAAGAAAACTTTACAATAAAAGATTTGAATACACCATGTTTGATACGCATTATTTTTAAAATATATTTTTCTTTATCTTTTTTTACCTCACATTTTTCAATAAAATAATATTACACGCAAATTTAAAAAAATTTCTTATTTTTTAAAACAATGTTATTTATCATTATGATGATAGAGTATTGATGATGTATCAATCTATATGAAATAATGTGAATTGACTGTTTAAATTTTATGAAAGAGAGAGAGAGAAATATGAGAGATAATGAGTTGTCACACTATCGATATTCTATCATCACGATGATAAATAGTATTACTCTATTTTTTAACCACACATTCCCTATCAATCAACTATTTCAAAATACATTCTACATAAAAAAAATGAGACTGAAACATGATCTACATTGAAAAATAGGTTGCTCATTCATTAATAGAAGTAGTAAAGTACAATTGTTGGTGTAGATGGTGAATACCTGAAAGTTCGACAAAACTTCGAATACCAATTACTAGTGACATAGTAGATTTTATTTAAAAGTTGTTGAATCATATTAAACCCCCATTTGTTATCCTTAAATTTTTTTAAAAAAATTGTATAGAATAATACTTTTTGAAAAATATGTGATTAAAAAATATGAAAAAAGTTTTAAGTTTACATATAAAATATTTTATTGTGTGAATATATGATTGAAAATGAGTATAAGACGTAAATTAAATTAGGGTAAAGGATGTCAAACATGGACTAAGTATTTACAAATAGTGTGGTTCTTTAATAATTGAAAAATTATAATTTATTGATATTTGCAAGTGTGGTTGAAATTGGGCGAACTTAATTCTTGTTTGATTCCAATTTTTTTTAAAAATACATTTGTTTTTCTTATTTTCAACCACATATTTTTCGATAAAATAATATTACACACAATTCAAAAACTTTTTCTTCATTTTTAACCGCATCTACTATTTCAAAATGTATTATACGCAAAAAATGGGACTCAAACAGACCTAGTTCCTTGACGTTAAGACTTGTTAAAAAAATAAAACAAGTTAACTGGCCGAATTCTCTCAAGTAAATATTATTATTGGCATAACATTTTTCACTCTCGATTCGATCCCAATTCAACTCTAATTAAACCTTGTAAGCGTTATCTCATTTTCCCTTTTGGATCAATACTGTAGTTAGAGTTCAAGAAAGCTTATTAATGAGAGCTCTAAACTTTCTTTATAACTGTGCAATCATAAACTGTCAAAAAACAACCTAAATAAATACACACAAAAAAAAAAAAAAAACAAAAAAAAACTGAAAAAAAAAAACAAAAAAAAAAAAAAAAAAAAAAAAAAAAAAAAAAAACACAAAACTGTCTGTATCGTCATCATCATATGGATATGGACAGAAGAATCCATCAAGCCATCAAGTTTGAATCGGGTCACTTCCACGTCAGCAACTTCCGGGTACACTGACCTGCCTTGATCCGGGTCTGAACCAGCTCGAACTCCGAGATCCGACAGGGTATGGTAATCCCACCCGGATGATCAAACCCGTATTCTTTTTCGGACTCCTTCAGCAAATCACCAAATGAAGGGTGATTAAAATACACTACAGGAACCAAAACTCTCTGAAAATCACCATCTTTCTGGCCCACGTAGACTGCTAAATGTCCCTTCGGAACAGTAACGGGATTTTCTTGAACCGCTTCTTGCCCGACCCGGCTGTATCCAGAACCCTGAGCAGTACCAAGGTTCTTGGAGCTCATTATGGCCTTGGCCATCCTCCTAATAAGGCGGGTCCAATCGAGGAGTCTTGAAATGGGCCTAACCCGGAAGCTCCTAGGTCGGTCCAACAGCCGGTGTTCCTCCGGAGGTCCGTGTCGCCGGGAAACTCGCCGAAAAACACGTCTGAAAAGAGTGTTCACCCTATGTTTGAGCAAGAAACCTCGAATCTTTCCCATATTTTAATCAAGAAAATAGAAGAATAAAGAAGTGGGTAAGGGCCGAGCAAGCAGGACTCGAAACTTTCTTTGATACTAAGGACAAATGTTCATTATGGATTTTGAGGTTGAAATTTGGTTGGCGGCGGTGGCTGAGAATGAATAGGAGAGTTTGTGGCTAAGCAATTATATAGCAAGAAGACTTGAAAAGTTCAAGCAAAGAGGAAATTTATATAGAAGAGAGGGTACAAAATAAAAATGTCTTTTTATTTAAAAGCATAAAAAGAATAATGTAGTGGGCCAAAAATTAAAATAAAACAAGAATTGCTACTACTAAGTTCTAACCAAAAGAAAAAGTTTCGTTATTCATACGCAACATCAAGTAAATTTTCAAAGACTACAAACCAAATAAAAATAGCGTACTTTATATGGAGTGTTATCACTTATTCATTGTTTTCAGTGGAAGGTGGAGCCGACGAGTTTGGGACGAACTGCTACTATTTGGGACCATCGGTACATGATTCAAACTCGTTTAATTAGTTTATAAACTAAAAATCCTAATTTTTTAATATTAAAAAAAAAATGAGTAGTGCCACATAAAAGGTCTAAAATTCTAAGTGTCTATTAATAATATTATTCAAAAGAATAATTTTGAATTATAAAAAGTCTGTTTGGGTCCCATTTCTTTCCTAAAGAATGCATTTTAAAATAGTAGATTGATGAAGAATGTGTGATTGAAAAATAAAAAAATATTTTGGGTTTATGTGTAATTTTATTTTATTAAAGAGTATATGTTTGAAAAGAAGAGGGAAAAAAATATGTTTTGCCCCTGTTTGGCCCCCATTAAAATTTTAATACATTTTTTTTACCTTCTTTTCAACCACACATTCTCCAATAAAATAATATTGCACGTAAATAAAAAAATTCCCTCTTTTTTTACCATACATTTTTTCAAAAATTACTATTCCAAAATATATTATTTCCGAAAATCTCATTATAGTGGGGGCCAAACAAGGACTTTGAAAATAATAGGGATCAAACAAGTCCAAAATCCTGACTAGTAAGAGTAGTTATTTCAACTCCCTTTTAAAAAATTCATTTTTATTTTCTCTAATTTTCTTCTCCTACGAAGCATCCTCTTGATCATGGAGAAGTACAACACGAAGTGACAAGGAAATTACGCACATTAATATTTGTTGGTTTTCAAGTTAAATTTGACTTTTTAAATTGTTGTTAGAATTTGACTTTTTAAATGTGAAGTGTTATGTTTGATTGGGTGTTAAGGTTCAATGTATTCTAGTTGGTTTTTATACTTGTGTTGGGTATTTACTGTTCAAAATTGGTGGCATAACATTCAAAAAGTATTTTCTCCCAAAAATAATTTAAAATCTATTTCACACAATTTGCCACGAATTACTAAGGAGCATGCAAGTGGATTCCTCTTCTTCTTCATCTCGTATTACTATTTTAATAAATCTCAATATGGACGTTTTCTAACTTTTTCAAAAAAGAAAGACGTGACAGCATATTTTTAAGAGACGTGAGACAGTCGTACTACAATTTATTCACCAATCATTTTCAAGTTGTTACGGTCAATCGTCTTGAAAAAAAATAATATTTCTTCATTTTTTAAAAAATAATATACTGAAGCATGCGTTTAATTTTTCTAGTCTATCTTATGCATGATCTAAAGTTTCCTATTAAAAAATGATAATTATATAAATAAATAAGAAAAAAGTCTCCCAAACAAATTGTATAAATATCCGTACATACGGTCTTGTACTGTATTGTCGTGCCCACGTGGCTTTGGAAAAGTCTTTGTTATTTGTGGGCCAAGGTTGGCCCACTTTCTCTAAAATCCAGACCTTTCTGCAGTCGTTGGTCGGCCAGTTTAGTGAAAGATGTCCGAAGTTTGACTTTTTTTTTGTTTTTGTTATTATAGTCAAGCCGCCTCTATCAATTCGAAAGAAAAACATTATTAATTAGAAAAAAGAAACAAGATTCCATTAAAAAAAAAAAAAGGATGTTTTGATTGCAATCTGAACCTTATCATATTGTCTATCATGCTTTAAAACAAATCATCTAAAGTTCAATTCAGCACCCGTATGATTTTGTAAATAATTAAATTTTAATAAAAGTAAAGACCAAGTATCAACTTATTATCTCAACGTTTGTCGAATTGAAATTTGAACAATAGATTGAATATGTTTTTGGATGAGTGTAATGAGCTTTTTAAATGGTTCGATTTTATTTTCTATATAAAAAGAGGGAGTATGTCCATATATCTACTGTTTAAATTGTTCAAAAACTCGTAATTTTTTAACACTTGTTACGCTAAATTACTTTGTTGTCCTTTCATCCTCATTTCCTACTTTCTCACTTACCCACCTTTAGTTTACAGTTTTACTACGAGTACAAGAAATTTTTTGATAGAATTCTTATAGAAAGATAATTGACAGTTTTTCATTGGTTTATGATACAACAAACATAGAAAATGTACCATACAGACGATGTCAAAGCTACACCTGTATCATTTCTGTCAATAATTTCCTGTACATATGAAATTATTCATTAGTTAAATGTAACAAGTTTCACGACGTTACAATTAGTGCGAATAGTTACAGATAACAATTTGTCTATATAGACAAAGAAGTCAATTTCGACGAGTTGACAAATTCCGTTACCATTTTATAACCGTACAATATCCCTATTTTATGACTTGAATAGTCCAATTAAGCTGGCTGCGCATGAATTCGGCAAGGAGATCACCAGACCCGTACGGAATGCCAATCGAGGAAGAGAGCTACTAAATGTACAATGCTAATTGACAATTTTGTTGACTATCATGAGTTGACATAAATCTAGGCTATTTATTTTAAAAATTATTTTTTAAATTAACGGCACAAATTTTGACAATACAGGAATTGTCAATAAAAATTGAACAAATAGCTTTATTCACTATGGAATTGACTTCTACTTTGACAATGTGTGAATTTATTATTTCAAAATGCTACGACTAAATTATTAAATTAAAGGACATTATATATATATATATATATATAAACCTATAAAGTGTAATGGATAGGCCTTGCATATTCGACTATATATGCAAGGATGACCTATAATTTTATTAGGGCATCGTAACATTGAGATAAAAGAAGTACAAGTTTAGAATTGTGAAGAGGGTAAATGGTAAGAATACGGGTTTTGACACTATTGTGAAAATGGAATGTGTTGCATTATGGAGTGGACAAGAGAAAAGTGAGAGAAACTCCCCGTTTTTTCCCAACGATCTTGTTTTCTTTCGACGATTCTAAGGACTACAGGGTATCATTTTCATCACCAAAATATTAGAGGTAAATCTAGTTTTCCCATGGTAAGCATGCTTCAAATATTAGAATTAATAAATATTTATGGGTTAATAATGAATTTTTAGTCAACTTTGATAGAGTCGGTTCCATGTCTAATTAAAATTGTTAAATAGGCTATAATTAATCATTGTCAAAGGAGTTTACAATAGTATAACAAGTTGATCAAATGGACATTTATGTGAATTGAAATAAGTTTCTACTCTCTAGAGAGAGTTTCATGAAAAACTTTAAATGAGTCTTTAGGTTGCGTGTTTAAACAATTGATAATAAATTTCACATTGAAAAGATGGGGAAAAAAAGGTAAGCTAGTTTATAAAGTAATCTACTTCCTCGAGTAGTAATTATGTATAATCCCGTACTCGCCATTGGGGCAAAGGCTAGGCTAGCCTCGTGAAGAGAACATTTGACACTTTAGAGGCACATTGGGTGTTGGGTATGATATAGACGGGTATGATGTCTTGAGAAGATTTGCTTCAACATATCTCACTTGATTTTACCTGTTTAAGGGTCTGTTTGATATATTTTTTGAAAAGTAAAAATGAACTTTTGAGGTCCAAAAGCAACTTTTGGACTTGTTTGGTTAATTTCATGAAAGAGGTTTAGAAGAACTTTTAAAGGAGGTTGTACTAATATGGTTTTCTGTAAAAGTACTTTTAAAATGGGAAATATTTTTAAAAAATAATTTTCGAACAAAAATTAATGTAACTTTTTTCAAAACATCTTATACAGGAAGTAGAAGTCAAAGCACAAGCCATCTCAAACAGGCCCTAAATCTCCTTATTTTCTGTCCAAATTCTATTCTATATTCGACAATCAATTAAAACCTATCAAATGTAACATATAGACGTTGAATATTCAACTATATATGCAAGATCGATATGTGATTTTATTATAGCAATCACTACATTGATATGTAAGAAGTATGGCCTTAGAATTATGTAGAGGGCAAAGGAAAGGATGCATTTTTCGACATTGTTTTGAAATGGATATGTACAATGTGTTGACAAGAGAAAAGTAAGAAAAGCTCGTCATCTTCATCTTTTCATGTTGATCTTATTTCTCTTTCGACGATTCCTATGACAAAAGGGTATCATTTTCTTCACCAAAATATTGGAGGTTTTTAAAGGATAAATATCACATCGAATAAAAATAAAAATATAGACAAACGTATAAAGATTTAGGCTACTTCTCTCAATGAGGTTGACCATTTAAGATGGAACTTTAAATCTTAATATGGTATCAAAATTCATTAAACTTCAATAAGTAATTCGATCTGATTAAAACTCAAAAAATGAGCACGCGATTTCAATATTGATTTGCCAATGAGTCGCCGTCTTATGGGAACATGTTAAGAAATAAATCACATGTTGAATAAAGATGAAATATAAATCAACATATAAGGGTTTGTGCTATTATCTTAATAATGCTAATCTTTTAAAAATGAAACTCCAAGTCGTAATAGAAGTAAATCTAGTATTTTTCATGGTAAACATGCTATAAATGTTAGAATTAATAAGTATTATTAAATAATGTTGTTTAAAGTCGTTTACTATTGTAGTTGCGATATATATGTGTCGGTTAATGATTTGATGTATGAGACAATAAAATTTGCAACATTAATGCATCAAATTAATAATTGTTACATGCATGTCGTAGGGCGACTACAATAGTGAACTACTACAAATATCATTACTCAATATTATTGCGTTAGCAATGAATTTGTAGTCAACTTTGATAGACTTTTTTATGCTTGTTCCATGTCTAATTAAAAGTGTTAGATTAGGCTATAATTAATGATTGTCAAAGGAATTTACAATATGATTAAGCTCTGGTTTGAGACCCATATTTTTTTTTTCATCAAAATGCATTTTTCTAAGGTGACTTGACCTCATTTAAATTACAAAATTTTCAATAAAATAATATTATGTACAAATCAAATAAAAATTCTTATTTTTTAACCACACATTTTCCATTATAATACTGTTGCAAAATGCAATTTTAGAAAAAAAAAATGGAAAAACAACCCTTAAATGGATATTTATGCTAATTGGAAGAAGTCTTTCTCTTTAGAGAGTTCCATGTGAGAAATTTAGCATGTGTTTGGGACCCATTTTGGAGAAATTATAAATTTTGGTATAGTGAGTGATGAAAAATGTGTGGTTGAAAAGTAATGAAAAATTTTAGATTTGTGTTTAATATTACTTTATTTAAAGAATGTGGTTAAAATTAAGAATTTTTTTTTTTAAAAAAAAATAATGGGACCAAACACTAGCTTAAATGAGTCTTTTGATGATGAATTTTATGGTGGAAAAGATAAAGTGAACTAGTTTATTAGTTACAATAATGCTATATATACATTTATTTTCTTACAATGTTGACCCCAAAAAATAACTCAACAGATGTCGGGTCAACTCTTGCCACGTCAAGCACGATTTCGACGCTTTTTTGGTCGAGGTGACGACGATAATTGGTTGGAACTGAGCGCGGAAGGCACTTTTTGGTAAGAGACGAAAAACGTTCATACTCCGACAAGTAGAACAGGAGACAATTGCGCTAACAACAATCGTCGAATATGAATCAAAATGATCTATATAATTACCATACGGGAATATGTCGAAAGATAGATGAAAAACATGTATGTGTTTATGTATTGTATCTTCGAGTTTGTATGGAGATCTTAAGAGTTTATATGTATTCTCAATATTCTCAACCAAATCTCCAACCCCTTTTTAGTTACAAGAAGAACCTATTTATACTACGTTGGCAGACGTAATATCCATTTGATCAGAACCACGTGATCTCATCTTCTTAAGAGGAGCATCACATCAACGTCATTTCCTTACATTTAATTTTTGACAAGAGTTCTGCCGTCCTAGTTGTATGCTGACACACGACACCCTTTATTACGACATCAATCACTTCTAAAAGATTTCTAAATCTATTATGGGGAAGAACGTCGGCTTCAACGCGGAATAAGGTCAGCTTCGGTTCGAGGGCCCCATGCAGTTGGGAGGGGCTTCTGCTTTGGCATTTGAGGACTTCGGCCGGACTTGTTAGAAGGTCCTCGTCAACTCTTCTGCTTGACCTTCCTGGTTCTCTGGCTGATTTTTGTCCACGTGGACCGACTGCTTACGCAACTACCAACATGGTAGTGTTAGCAGGACCTCAGAATTGGAAGGGGGTAACAGACATGAAAATTATTTTTTAAAATTGTTTAATAATGTATTGTCACATGACACAATATAAATAATAATGTAAAAAATGATGTACATTTAGCATGAATCATGGTTATATAAAGTAACGTACTTCCTTGAGTTGTAATTATGTACTGCACTCCATGCTCGCCAATAGCGCCAAAAGGGTGGGCTAGCCCTGTGAAGGGAACATTTGACACTTTAGGGATGCACTGGACGCTGTGTATGATCTAGACAGTTATACTGCGTTCAATTTAAAATTAAGCAATCAGTATTCAAGATTTTCCAAGCTTTTAGGGCTCATAATCATTCCACCAACAGAGTACAATCAAGTTCCAGTTTACCCAACAAAGTTAGTATAATACGATACTAATTATTGGTTACAGAGTGTTGTATCTTGAGATTCTAACATATTGCTATAAAGTTAGCAGGACCCCACTTCTTGAACAATCCCCCTGGAAACGAAATTTGTTATCTCACTTGATTTTATCATCGTTTAAATTTCCTTAAATTTTTGTCGAAATTCTACTCGATATTCGATAGTCGACTAAAACTATGAAGCCTATAGGGATTGAATATTAAACTATATATGCAACGTCCATCAATTATTTTAATAGAACAGTGGATTAAGTATGAGTTTAGAATTGTGATGAGGGCAAATGGCAAGGATGCGATTTTTGACATTGTTGTGAAATGAAATGTGTCCATTGTGGAGCGAATAAGAGAACAGTCTCATCTTTTTTTCACACCAATCCTATTTCTCTTTAGATGATTCTAATGACTATAGGGTATTATTTTCATCACCAAAATATTAGAGGTAAATCTAGTGTTTACATGGTAAACATGCTTTAACTGTTGGAATTTATAAATATTTATGGATTAATTACGAATTTTAGTCAGCTTTCAGAGGCTTTTTAGGTCGGTTCATGTCTAACTAAAAGTGTTAAATTAGGCTATAATTAATCACCATCAAGGGAGTTTAGACCATCTCTAAAAGACCATTTATCTTTAAAGAGTATATTTGACGAATCATGCTATATGTACAATGATTAGTGAACATAGAAACTTGCAAAGTTATTAAATTCAACCTCGATATAATACAAATAAGAAGTGGATTTACCTCTCGAAATGTAGATAGTTAAACTAATTGCCTATTTTAAAAAGTAAAATACAGAGTCTTTTGAAATCTAATTTTACGATTTGACCCTTTAACATAAAGAGCATTTCACTTTTAAATAATCTATTGAAGATGTTATTACAATTGTATAATAAATTCATTAAATGAACATTCATGCGAATTGGAATAAGTCTCAAATTTATGGAGAGTTTGAGAGTTCCATGGAAAACTTAAAAGTCTTGTTAATATCTTAAATAAGTGATAATGAATTTCAAGGTGGAAAAAGTAAACTAGTTTATAAAGTAAGCTACTTCCTTGAGTTGTACATATTACGAGTCTTAGCTGCTGTACCCCATGCTCGCCACTAGGGCCAAGAATCATGCTACTTGTACAATTTTTATTGATAATATTGGTTGACAACATCTTACTTGATAGCACCACATTCATCAATTTTAAAAATTGTTAAAAACTAATTTTTTACATCAAATACTCAAATTTTGACAACACGTAATTGTGAACCATGTTTGTACAACTAGTTTTATTGCTAGGGCCAAAGGCTAGCCTAGCCTCACGAAGAGAATATTTGACAATTTAGAAGCGCATAGGGCACTGGGTATGATCTAGACAGCTATATTGCATTCAATCCAAAATCGAGCAATTAGTTTTCAAAATTTCCAAGCTTTTTTAGGGTTCACAATCATTTGAACAACGTATTACAATCAAGTTCTGATTCACCCGCCGAAATTAGTATAACGCGATACTAATTATTGATTATAAGGTTGTATCTTGAGAGTCCATCTTGACTATCATGTTAGCATTGGGGTAGGAGATGAAATTTATCTTAACAAGATTTGCTTCAACATACCTCAGCATTGTTTAAACATCCTTAGATTTCATCGTAGTTCTAATTGATATTCGATAAACTTAAATACCATTGGATCGTATTTTGATCTTTAGGTAAAACTTGAACAGATAAGAATTCTCAAAATATTGAAGAGAAATTATAATATGCAAGCCATTTATGTTTGTCGTGATTACCTAAATGAAGGACTTATTTTGGTAAATAATATTAAAAATAAAAATACCAAATAAAAATATCCTTGTATTCTTATTGGCCTGATTTAAGTGCCACGTAAAGATTTACCTAGCAGCAGCCGTGCAAGACTTGACTCTGTGAGTTGAGATTTGCTATTTAATTTTTGCTGTCCAACCAATTAATTATGGACACATTATTTTAAATTAACATGTTATCTCAAATTTATCTTTATTAACTTCGTCACTAACCCACCAAATCGATGAAATGTTAATTTAAAATAACATATTAATAATTGATTTGATGGATAGTAAAAGTTGGACAGCAAATTTCAACTCTTCTACTATATAGAGTACATCTTTTCGCTGTTTACAAAGTGGGTAATAAATTATGATGTTACTTTACAACTACCCTAGTATCATTGATTATATGGCTCCTATTTGATTTTTATTTTTTAAAATTCATATTTTATGGTAACTCACGAATTTTTTAATTTTTACATCACTTATTTTATCAACTTTTATCAAAATTTACTGAAAATCTGATTTAAAAAGAAAAAAAGAAAAAAAAAAGACCAGACAGAGGCATAATATATTGAGCTAATAAATATCAGCTGCTACTTCAATTGATCTTTATTGGCAACATTTTATACATTCACAATTAAGTTGCATATTTTTATGAGAAAATTGCAGTAACAGTACCAAATCTTTCACTTTTATGCAAATTTGACCTAAATATTTATTTGTACAACCACAATATAAAATTTTTCAAAAACTCGAAGTTGAAGTCCAAATTAATAGAAACTGTTAGTTGACCAAATAATTCACATTGACCATAATCATGACTAATTTTAAAATGATAAAATTGTAACTTTACATTTTTTTAACAAAAAAAATAATTACTATATATTAATAATTAAATAAAAAACAAAACCCACCAAAACCCCACCCATCAAGAATCGGGGGACTTTCATAAATGGCCTTGGTCAAAATTATAATTTGGCATATCCTTAAAAAGTCTCTTTTACCCTTAATGAAATGGGTCGTTGAATTTTGCATCTTAAATCCTTACTTCTATAATAGTTTATAAATTAGTCATGTCTTCTATTTTTAATTTCCTTATATAGTTCCATCCTATAATCTAAC
>CAIGRN010186683.1:0-20901 GCA_903798345.1 Fraxinus anomala
TTGTGAGTTATCTATCATATGCAACTGAAAATAGGTCGATTGGAGTCCCATAGAATTTATTATAACAATTTTAATAAACTGTGACCGTCAAATTCAGGGAAACACAAACCAGCTTGTTCGAAAAATAATTCCGTGCTTCAAACATTGTCGTCGAGATCCCGAATTTTTATATGTTGTACTTATATGAGTTTATACTTTTCTGTAAAGTTTCTTAAATTTGCGTCAATATTTGCTAGGTCAAATAATTTTTACAAACTTACCATGTAACTGTAGAAAACTCCTTCCAAATTGTTTTGTTCCGTATTTTTTCTAAGTTTATATGTTTCAAAAAAATGTTATGATTATATAGTTTGAGTAAATAAATTCTAATTTAGAAACTTTCTTAAATCTCGTATTTTTAGAGATTAACGTTAAAGAACGCATTCTTGGTAACACGTTGAGTTATTAGAATTAGGGGTGTTACAGTATGGTATCAGAACGTCGGTTTACCCTTCTGTAGACTTGCGAAACATAAACTTGATTTTTAAAAATTTTAGGAATTGTGAATTAAATAAATTATTTTAGTTACCATTATGATTGTCATTGTCACAAATCGCCGACTCTGAGGTAAAGAAAGTTTTAAGAAATTCATGTTATGCTATGATATTTGAAATGTTTATGGGTGATTGTATTTATATAAATCACGGGAATTTATGTTTAAGAAGTCAAGTTTGAGAACATGATGACTAAATTATGAATGTCTGTTTTAGTCCTCCGAAAAGATATTAGAAACTCACATATTTGGACTTTATATAAATGATTTGGCATAGATGGCACGGACTAAGAGAACATGTAGGAAGACATGTTCATTGATATCTCGTCGATATGAGATCGTAGGTCAGTATGAAGAGTATCAGTGGAATTCAGTGCATGATATGGGCCAGCATATTAGGGAGATGTTAGTAAGGTGGAGGGAGGTGAGGCAACTAAGCCATATGGTCACTGGTCGTCTGGCCACCCGCCTCCTTATTGATACCTTGCCAGAAGAATAGATAAAGATGGCCGAATCAATTTACAATTATTTGTGGAAAGTTGTAGTACCCACTTTGCCTCGAGAGATTGACTATGAGGCCTTTTGCACAGAGCTGACGAACAATGGGAGCAACCACGAGATGATGCACTTGCATATCCCGATGGCGATAGAATACCTACTGAGGTGTAAATTCGTGAGGATGTACATCCACCTATTTCAGACGATGAGTCGTAGCCTTCTAAGAGACTTATGTTTCATCAAGGTTGGATTAATGACGATGATGGTAAGAAGGAGCAGTCGCATGGATTTTTAGTAGATTTTATTATGTTTAGATCATGTTGATATTGAGTAGGATTTCCTTTCTGCTTTTCATTTGATTAGCACCAGATGTTCTTTTATAGATTATATTCTCTATAAAAGATTTAGTTAATAATAAAATATATTAATTCCTAATTGTGGTTTCCCATTTTATTGTACAATGTGTGATTTTTGTGATTTTCCTAAAGATTACAAACCTATTCCAATTTTTGTATAAAGGAAAATGGCACCAATATCACACACAAGAGCGATTAGATAATTGCAACAAGTAGTGGAAAAAATGAGACTGCTCTTAATGGTGCAAGCTACTCCAACAGTACCAATGGCTCCAACAGGACAAGATATACCGATAATGCCACCCGCTGTAACACAAACTGCCCCTGTACCACCTACTATTCTAGCACCAACCACTTCTCCAAATATGCCAATCATTGAACAGTTTCGCCGATACCGCCCTCTTAGCTTTGATGGCGGCAATGATCCTTTGGCAGCAGAGGAATGGCTCCGCGCAATTGAGAAGATCTTTTGGTACATATCTTGTCCAGAAAAATCAGAGCGTGCTGTGTGCAAAATTCATGCTGGTCGAAGGAGCCGGCCATTGGTAGGAATCCACATCACATACACAGACATAAGAAGAACAATGTAATATGACATGGACCCAATTCAAGATGAAGTTAACTGAGAAATATTTTCCGCAAACTCTTTGTGAACATAAGGAGACAGAGTTTATACAATTGGTACAAGGAGATAGGGACATCACTAATTATGAAAGGAAGTTTGAGGAATTATCTCGTTATGCCCCACATCTTGTGAATACGGAGCTCATGAAAGAAAAACGCTTTGAAAATGGACCGCGCCCCAAGATTAGGCAAATAGTGAGTTCGCGTGAACTCAACTCTTATCAAGAAGTTGTAAAGAAGGCCCAAATTGTATCATTCTCAAGTTACAAACTTCTAAGTTAAGGATTGCAGAATGATACTAAAAAAAGAAAGTGGCATGATCAGGGTAAAGATAAGAGCTCTGGACAGTTCAAGAAGTAGAATAACGGGCCTACTAGCTGACAATCACACAATTATTTTCCTCTGTGCCCTAAGTGAAAAAAATCTCATAGGGGTGAATGTTCGTTTGACAAAAATGTCTGTTACAAGTGTGGCCAGTCAGGTTACTATACTTTTGGATGTTGGGAAACGTTAGTTAAGGATGCTAAACAGGCGAAGAAAGGGAGCGGGAATTTTTGCCATGACACATGATGAGGCCACCCAGGATCCAGAGTAATTACATGTATTTTATCTGTTTGTAGTATTCCTATTTTCGTTCTTATTGATTCTGGTACGACGGATTCATTTATATCTATGGCATGCCTAGTCAAGATCAATGTTTCATGTGAGAAAACTAGTAGTATACTAGAAGTTAGTATACCATCAAGAGAAATCATTGATACAAATAAGATTACTAAAGAGGTACAAATAGATTTTGATGGTCTAATCCTTGAGGCAGATTTACATGTTATAGAATAAAAGGATTTTGACATTATTTTGGATATGGACTACTTAGTTAGCAATAGAGCTACAATTGTATGTTTCGAGAAGGAGGTGATCTTCAAAAGACCTGGAGAGGAAGAGTTTAAGTTTTATGGTTCGGAGATTAAGGCACTTCCTCATCTTTATCTCAGCTATGCAAGCGGAGAGGTTATTGAAGAAGAAAGCTTATCGAGGATACATTGCTAGGCTTGCTCGTATACCATCAAAAGAGCTAACATTGGATAAAGTGCTTGTTGTGCAAGAAAACATTGACGTATTTTCTGATGACCTACCGGGTGCCCCAATTGATAGACAAGTGGAGTTTACAATAGATTTGATACCTGAAGTTGCACTGGTGTCTAAAGCTCCATATCGGATGGCTCCGAAAGAACTACATGAGTTAAAAATGCAGCTGGAGGAACTTCTAAATAAATGTTTTATCAGACTAAGCGTGTCTCCATGGAGAGCTCCGGTACTTTTTGTGAAGAAGAATGATGGAACAATGAGAATGTGTATTGATTATCGAGAGTTGAACAACTTTATTGTCAAGAATAAGTATCATCTCCCAAGAATTGAATATTTATTTAATTAATTGAATGGTGCAACCGTATTTTCAATGATTGATTTGAAGTCAGGCTATCATCAACTAAATATCAAGCCAAGTGATATACCTAAGACGATAATTTAGAACTCGCTATGGACATTACGAGTTTACAGTTATGCCATTTGGACTTACTAATACTCCTATAGTATTTATGAATTTGATGAATAGGGTATTTCATCAGTATTTGGACAAGTTCGTTATTGTGTTTATTGATGACATACTGATGTATTCGAGAAATTCTCAACAGCATGAAAATCATTTGAGGACAATTTTGGGAAATTTACGTAAAGAAAATTTGTACGACAAATTCAAGAAGTGCGAATTTTGGCTAGATCGAATATGATTTTTGGAACACATTGTGACAACCAAGGGTATAGAGGTAGATCCGAGTATGGTTAAAGTTGTTACTAACTAGCAAAGACCTGCGAATGTTGTAGATATGAGGACCTTTCTAGGTTTGGCTGGATATTATCGATGATTTATAGAAGGCTTCTCTAAGATAACAGGTCCCTTGACACAACTAACTCGAAAGGGTGTGAAGTTTGTATGGTCCGAAAAATATGAATAGAGCTTCCAAGAATTGAAAGATAGATTAGTATCCGCTCCAGTGTTAGTAATTCCAGAGGAATCAGAAGGATTTGTTATCTATAGTGATGTGTTTAAGTTGGGTTTGGGTTGTGTTTTGATGCAACATAGAAGGGTGATAGCTTATACATCAACACAATTAAAGCAACATGAAAACAATTATCCGACGCACGATCTAGAACATGTAGCAGTAGTTTACGCTCTCAAGATCTGGCACCACTATTTGTATAGAAGCAAGTGTGAGAATTACAGTGACCATAAGTGACTCAAGTACTTCTTTACCCAAAAAGAATTAAATATGAGACAACGACGATGGTTAGAGTTAGTAAAAAGTTATAATTGTACCTTCATTTACCATCCAGGTAAAGCTAATGTAGTAATGGATGCTTTGAGTAAGAAGAATTTGGGTCATTTATCAGCACTATGTACATTGCAAAACCAGTTAATCAAAGACTTTGAAATTTTGGGAGTAGAAGTGCTAACACTACCAGCTCGAACATCAGGTAAGTTAACAAGTTTGGTTCTAAAATCAACCCTCAGGGATAGGATTATAGCAGCTCAAAAAGATGACCCTTTCTTGAAAAAGATTAGGGCCGATGTTGGAACCGAGAAAATGAAGGGATTTGAGATAAGTAGTAATAAGGGACTTATGTTTAAGGGCCGACTGTGTGTACCTAAGGATGAAGAACTAAGAAATGAGATCATGGCTGAGGTTCATTCCGCTCCTTATGTCGCACACCTAGGCTCTACAAAAATGTATAGAGACTTACGTAATACCTTTTGGTGGAGGAATATGAAAGGAAGAATAGCTTCGTTTGTGTCGAATTGTATAGTTTGTCAGCAGGTAAAAGTAGAACATCAGAGGACATCAAGGCTATTAAATCCAATGGACATATCAGAATGGAAGCGGGAAAATATTACGATGGATTTTGTAGTAGGTTTTCCTAGGTCGGTGAAAAGTCACGATGCCATTTGGATCATAATAGACCGACTTACAAAATATGTCCACTTTCTATCGGTTTGTATGACTTTCAGTCTGGAACAATTTGCACAATTATATTTCAGAGAAATTGTTCGACTTCATGGGATACCAACATCCATTGTGTCGGATAGAGACCCATGATTCACTTCAAAATTTTGGAGGAGTCTTCAAATAGCTATGGAAACTAATTTTTCTTTCAGCGCTGCATATCATCCTCAGACCGATGGACAGTCAGAACGAACTATCCAAGTACTAGAAGATATGTTGAGAGCATGTATACTAGACTTGGGTGGTAAATGGAAAAATTATTTGTCGTTGATTGAGTTTGCATACAATAATAGTTTTAAAGCTACTATCAGTATGGTACCGTACGAGGCATTGTATGGCCGAAGATGTCGTTCACCAATATATTGGGATGAGGTTGGCGAGATGAGACTTTTGGGTCCAGAACTTATTGAGAAGACTATGGAGGCTATTGATAAGATCAGAATGAGGATTAAAATAACTCAAGATCACCAAAAGAGTTGCGCAGATAATAGAAGAAAAGAACTTGAATTTGAGGTTGGAGAGAAATTATTTCTCAAGGTTGTCCCGATAAAAGGGATACTACGATTTGGAAAGAAAGGAAAGTTGAAACTAAGATTTATCGGCCCATTTGAGATCCTCGAAAAGGTTGGAAACATAGCATATCGTTTCGCACTGCCACCTGAGCTATCAACAATGCATGATGTATTACACGTTTCTATGTTGAGAAAGTACGTACACAATCCAAGTCACGTGGTTAATGTTCAATCGTTGGATGTGCAGAATGATATGACTTTATAAAGAAATGCCTATAATGGTTTTAGAGAGGAAGGTACACGTTTTGAAAAATCGAGAAGTGTCATTAGTCAAAGTCCAGTGGGGCAGACATGATAGAGATGAGGCTACATGGGAGAGAAAAGAAGATATTTTAGCTAAGTTTTCAGATCTCCTTAATCAAGTAAATTGAATTTCGAGAACGAAATTAGTTTAAGTGGGGAAGATTGTAACAACCGAAAATAAATTTTCATCTATTTCATTTGAGATGCCGAGGGACTAAATTAAAAATAAGTTTTATGTCAAAATTTTAGTTTTCGGCAAAATAATTAAGTATTCATCTAGCAAGAAATTTCATATCATTTTAGGCTTGTTTCGAAACTCACATTAAATGGCGAATTTTGGACTCGAGAAAAAGTATTTCGAATAAGTTAGGCCAAAATTATTGTAGTTCAAAGGGAGTCCTATTTTAATTAAAGTCCATCAAGCAATTAACTAGTTTTGGCAGGTTAAATTTGATCATTTCCAGCGTGTAGTTTCACTGTTTGACTAAGGAACCATTTATTAATATATTCAAATAAAAATAAAATTATGTTATTTGAATTCAATCTTTATCCAATTTCCAACCAATTAGTTTCTTATAATAGACTTCAAATTGTTTTTAGATTTTCATTTTTACTTTTAATAATCATTGAGGTATCTCAGAAATTGTAGTTTAAATCCATATTTTGAGACGGAAAATGTTAAGGTTTGTGTGTTAGTAAATTCCAGTATTTTGCTAGTGTTTTTTTAAATTGTACTATGGTCGGTATATTTGGATTTTTAGCATGTTTTTAATTGGGAAATGATCATTTGTGAGTTATTGACGTAGAACGGAAGACGAAAATTTACGAATGTAAATCTGAAGAACCAAATTTGGAATCCACCAAAGAAACGAAATTTTATATTAATCAATAATGATCCGAAAAACGTTCAAAAGCTTTTAAATAGGCATTACAAGAAATCCTAAAAATATATAATATTAAAACATTCCAAAAATAGCGAAAATCTAAAACTGGAAATATGCAAATTAATTATTTGAAGGCCTAAACGAAGGAATTTGGCTAAAATCCCGAGATCTCAGGCTTTGCCCCAAGTCTAATTTTTCAGGCCATTTCCAATCAACCTGCCAAATTTCAGCCCATTCTTCAAATTCCAAAACTAGTTGTCCTACATCAGTTATCTATCATATGCAACTGAAAATAGGTCGATTGGAGTCTCGTAGAATTTATTATAGCAATTTTAATAAACTATGAAAGTCAAATTCGGGGAAACACAAACCAGCTTGTTCGAAAAATATTTTCCTGCTTCAAACGTTGTCTTCAAGATCCTGAATTTTTATGTGTTGTACTTATATGAGTTTATACTTTTCTGTAAAATTTCTTAAATTTTCGTCAATATTTGCTAGGTCAAATAATTTTGCAAACTTACCATGTAACTGTAGAAAACTATTTCATTTTGCCTTCCAAATTGTTTTGTTTCGTATTTTTTCTAAGTTTATACGTTTCAAAAAAAAAAAATGTTATGATTATATAATTTGAGTAAATAAATTCTAATTTAGAAACTTTCTCAAATTTCGTATTTTTAGAGATTAACGTTAAATAACGTATTCTTGGTAACACGCTCAGTTATTAGAATTTGGGGCATTACGACGGGGATTCGGATTTGGGGAAGGATTTGAGTGGAGATGCAAGTTACTCACAAGCTGCTGACACCTGTGTCATATGTAGTTCAAAGATAATTTCAAGAAATTGGTAGAGGTGAAATTTTAGTTTGAACTTGATAATTAATTCAGGAATGAACGGATTATTCAACAATTGCGTCCACAGGGGAAAAAAAAAAATTGGAATGAAAAAATGAAAGTTAAGAAAGAAAGAATGTAAATGCCACCAAGTCAATTAGATTATGTAATCAGTAATGTTTCAAAATCTTGTTTAGATTATGTAATCAATAATGTTTCAAAATCTTGTTTTACTATTATTGGTTAATCTTGGGTTAGTCCCCTTTGACGACCATTATTTGAATTTTTTTTTTTTTTTTTTTGCGTACTCATTTTTAATCACATTCGCTCAATAAAATATTTTGCACATAAATTCAATTTTTTTCAACTTTTTAACCACATATTGTCTTAAAAATCACAATTCAAAATATTATTTTTCTGTAATAATGGTCATCTAACACGGGCTTGAATTAGTTACAATGAACTTTGTATTTTATGATTAATGGATTCTAAACACAAAAGGATAAATCAGACTTTGCTAATACTAATTCTCTAAATGTTTACGTGTGATACCAAAAAAAGATATATGATTCGTTTGATTTGTGTTCAGTTTTCAATTTTAAATTTTGAGTTATTTCAGATTTCTATTTTGATGGTTTATTTTAAGATTGCTAAAAACGAGGTTTGATTTGTCATTTTGTAAAATTATTTCTCAGAACAGAAAATTAAAAAATATGTTTGATTTGAAATTTTGAAAATTTCTTTTATGATATTTCATTCCATGAAATTTTATTATTTAGTTGTAATATTACAATTTTATGTTAGTATAATATCAAGCAATATACACATTTTAAAGTTGTTCATTCTTACAATATTTTTTTTTTCTCACGACAAAAGTAAAATAAAAATAATAATAAATTGAGTTCAAAATATAGAAAGTAAAAATTAATGATGTGGACTGAGAATATTTTTATTTGTGTTCATTACATATTTTTTGAAATAATTTTTATGTAAAAAATCTTTAAGATGTCAAAATATTTTGATAAAAATTGATGAAATGTGTGATTGAAAAATTGATAAAAGTTGTGGATCACATATATTGTATAGTTAAACTAATTGTTGATTTAATCTCAAATTTTTAGCAACTTTTTAAACTATCTCGAATAAATACTTAAATCATAAATTTTCTTCCAACTAACCCATAAATGATAAACCTGCTCAGAATAGAAGAAAAAAACTCAAAAAAAAAAAAAAAAAAATTGTAATGATTATAAAATTAAAAAAAAAAAAAAATCACAAGTCAAGCACACACCACAAATGCAAACGAAAATATATTTAAAAAAAAAAAAAGAGAGACACAAAAGAATCTAAATATGAGACAATACTAAGCCCTTGTTTGACAATCATTATCTAAAAACTTTTTTTTTTTCACATATTAATTTCCAACCCACATTCATACATAAAATATTTTGCACATAAATTTAAATTTTTAAAAATACTTTTTAACCACACATTCTTTTAAAAATTACAATTCAAAACTTTGTTTTACACAAATAATGACTATCAAACCGGGAGCTTAGTTTGGAATAAAGAAAAATAAAATAAATACTAAAGAATGCAGAAATTAATCGACGAATTTATAGATTCTTAGTTTGGATTTAGAGAAGAAAATGAAACTGCACAATGATTAGACGATAAAAGAATTGATAGGTATTGAAAATTAACTTTTCATCCTATAACTAAACTAATGAAAGTAAACTAATGAATTTTTTTATTATTTTTTAATTGTTGAGTGGGTTTTATTTTCAGTAGAATTTTTTGAAATTGGAGTTATCCATGACATAAGAAAAATGCATTTTTTTTTAATATGTAAAATTAGGTTTTAAAAAAAATTAATTGTATATTTAATTTTATTATTTTTTATTGTAAATATTAATATAAATCGATGTAATAGTTTATGCCATTTCAATTTAATTATACATTTAGTCTTAATATAATTTTTTGAAATTGTAAATAATTATGTTTTTGTCAATTGAATATTAATAATTAGTAATATTTGTGTTTAGTGAAAATAAATTGACTTATTATTATTTTTTTTAAAAAAGCAATAGTATCAATTAATAATAATTTTATCTTGTAGAAATACATTCAATGTTAAGGATATTGTTGACAATGAATATAAAAAAGATAAGGATAAATTGGAAAATTAGCGAAGGTGGCAGAAGTTCACCCTCCTATCAATGGGTAGATAGGTTAGACAGCTAAGAGAATCGGGATAGATAAATATTTTTGGTGAACAGAAAGATTTTTGGATGGAATCCATTATAGATCTTTTCGACGCATATTTAATAAAGGTTTTGTACTTTCGATTCAAGTTTCTATTTTTATAATTAATTAAAGAGTAAAAGATTATTTTGGCCTTTCTAAAATTGATCAAATTATCATCAAACATCGACTTTTGGTCAACTAATGAATTTTTGGACGAAAACCGTCCAGATTTCCTTACGTTGCACATATTTCAGATGTTTGAGAACTTTGCTGCTATGATTTAAAGATTTGGATGTAATTTGTCTATTTTTTGAGACCTCCGTTGCAATTATCCAAAAATTAAACATATATACCGAACCTATATACCAACAGAATGCATTAGAGTATCTGAAAAAAAAAAAAACTCTCTACACACAAAATACTCTTTATTTTAAAGAACTACTCTTAAAAAGTAAGCTTAAGAGACTTTCTATTTTAATTTTTTAAAATAGTGAGTGATGTATATAATTACATTTAATAAGTCACAAATTATGTGAAGAAGATGAATTGAAGTCCGTACATGCACATATACGTACAATGGTAAAAGTTAAAACATCGAAACCGAAACCAAACCATTTACAGTGTAAATTAAATTTTATTTTTATTTGCATTACACGAATCACATTATTAATTTATTACTATACAACATAACATAAATCAATTCTTATAATATTTAATTGTTCGTTTGTCAGGATTTATGTTTTTACTTTTGCTTCTTGTGAAATAACTTTATGGGAAAACTACATTAGATTTACTTCTAGAAAATTATTCAAATATATAGAATGGTGGAATGTAAACCATAATCTAAGTGTAACAAAACTGTTTGCTAAAACACAAAGATGCGGACAATAGTAGCGACGTCAAAAAAGCTCAAGCGGTCTGGACTCGGCTCGAAAAAAGCTCGAGTGGGCTGCTCGTGGCTCTGTGGCATCAAGCTGAGGCTCGGACTGAGCCCCATTTTGAGGGGTTGGCTCGAGCTGAGCTAGCCTGGGCTCGTCACCAGCTCGTGTCACGGGCACGGTCGAGCAATTTTTTTAATTTTTTTTAAAGTTTAGATTTATTTTTTTATATATTAATATTTAGTTATTACTTATAATACGTATAAATTGCACAAATTTTAAATATATTATAAAAAAATTATAGATTTATAATGAATTAAAAAAAAAAAACACACACAAGTCGGCTAGGCCCGCAAAGGCTCAAGTCGAAAACTCAGGCCGAGCCTCATTTTTTTGGTTGAGCTTTTTCTCGGCTTGACTTAGACCCAAAAAAGCTCGGACCTATTTTGCTCGAGTTTGAGTTTCGACTTGTAACTCAGCTCAGCTCGACTCAACTCTTGACATTGCTAGGTAGTAGAGGCCAAAATGAAAGCCCTCACAAGTTCACGGGTCAATTTGTACAGTGTTGAATAGATTCTACCTATTGCTTTCAAGTTTCAACTTTTCTTGATTTAGGAACAGGGTCGGATCATCTCGATTACATAGACTTGGACCATCGACCAATCGATTTGCTCACAATCTTCTCTTTTTGACTTGGTGCAGAAACTAAAAGGAAAAAGGAAAACAATTTATCTTACAGAAAATATTAACTAATGAACAGCATTAATTAACGACTATTAATTCATTCCACGATACTAAAACTTAGTAACAGTAATTGAATAAGATTACTTGCATTAATTAGCAAAAAGAATGAAGAAACATTTATAATCGAATTTAATACTCAATTCGTTCCATTTATATAGGCTTATTTTGTTTTTCACACGAATTAGAAAATCTTATTTAATGTTATTGGAAAATCAATTTTTGTCAAAAACATTCATAGTTTACCCTCATTTAATTATCAATAACCAGTAGTAAATTATTATTGAAAGTAGTAAAAAAATAAGGTTATATTAATAAACGAAAAAAACAAAACATTATTAATAAAGAAGCAAAACTATATAATTGAGATAAGAAAATAAGGAAAATGAACCTATATAAATTAGACGGAAGAGTATCTTATTTTGCAACTGTCATACACTCCTCAACACAAAAGCAAAGAAAAATCAATTTAGTATCATTACCATTATGGGATCCTCAAATTCTCTTATTCTAACGTTATTCTTAATTCTAGTATCAAATTTATGGGCTGCTACTTCACAATCAATTGAAGAAAAACTCTATACGTGCATTTCTCTGAATTCCGAGCTTTCTATCCCGTTTTCAACAGCTTTCTATGCCCCTGGCAATGCTTCATATAGTTCCGTCTTGGAATCTTCTGCGATGAATTTAAGGTATTTGATGCCTTCTGTGCCGAAACCACAGCTGATCTTCACCCCATTTACTGAAAATCATGTTCAGGCCGCTGTTCAATGCGCAAAACAGGTCGGGATTCAGCTTAGATTCCGAAGTGGAGGCCATGATTATGAAGGCCTCTCGTACATGTCACAATTGGAACAACCTTTTCTCCTTGTAGACCTATCGAGACTCCGGAATGTCCATGTAGATATACCGGACAACAGCGCGTGGGTGCAAGCTGGTGCTACTGTTGGTGAGTTTTATTACAGAATTTCACAGAAAAGCAAAACTCGTGGATTCCCTGCAGGACTTTGCACCAGCTTAGGAATTGGAGGGCACATAACAGGAGGAGCATATGGTTCCATGATGAGGAAATACGGCCTCGGAGCTGATAATGTTGTTGATGCACGAATAGTCGATGCAAGAGGGAGAATTCTTGATAGGGAATCAATGGGAGAAGATCTTTTCTGGGCTATTAGAGGTGGTGGTGGTGCTAGTTTTGGAATCATACTCGCGTGGAAAGTTCGATTAGTCCCTGTTCCAGAAACTGTCACTGTTTTCACTGTTCCAAAAACCTTGGAACAAGGTGCTACAAAGATACTCTACAGATGGCAACAAGTTGTTGATAAACTTGATGAGGATCTGTTCATCAGAGTCATCATTTTAAAAGCAGGTGGTGCTCAAAAAGGCGAGCAGACGGTGCAAAATTCGTTCCAAGGTTTATTTCTTGGCAGAGCCGACAGATTGCTTCGAATAATGAGCAAAAGTTTCCCCGAATTGGGATTGACACAAAAGGACTGCACTGAAATGAGCTGGATCCAATCAGTGATGTATGTTGGTAATTACCCACCGAATACACCACCTCAAGTTTTGCTTCAAGGGAAGGCCTTATTCAAGAACTACTTCAAAGCCAAATCAGACTTCATAAAAGAACCAATCCCAGAGACTGGAATTGAAGGACTATGGAAAAGTTTTCTCGAAGAAGAATCACCATTGATGATATGGACTCCTTATGGTGGCAAGATGAGTAAAATTTCGGAATCTGAAATTCCATTCCCTCACAGAAAAGGTGTCATATATAAGATACAATACGTTACCAACTGGAACGACAATAAACCAGAATCAGTGAGGAGGCACATGGAATGGATAGGGAAACTGTACAATTACATGACTCCATATGCTTCCATGTCACCAAGAGAAGCCTATGTTAATTACAGAGATCTCGATTTGGGCACGAACAAAAATGGTACATGTTTTACAGAAGCAAGTTTGTGGGGCACCAGATATTTCAAGGACAATTTCAACAGACTAGTAAGAATAAAGACTAAAGTTGATCCAGATAATTTCTTCAGGCATGAACAGAGCATCCCAACTCTTTGACGAATTCGAAAAGAGGGAAAAGATTGATTCACCGATAACGCTTGCTACCTACGTAACAACGAATAAAATAGTATATTATTATGTTTTTAGAATTTAATTAAGTTTTCCATAAGTTTGTCTTGTCCCTTGTAATTCTCACTGTTATAAGAATTCAGTATATCATCATCTTCCAGCATCTTTTAATCATTATAGAAATCCGCAGTATCAGTGTCCAACATGTATTTCTTATTTAGAAAAAGAATGTACTCATCCTTGCTCTTCACCCTTCCATTTTCTGTGACAAATTCGGAGTTTTGTCACCAACCTTAAACCATTTGCACTTTTAACCCAACCGGGCAGTGGCGGACCCAGCACCGGCGAGGGGGCGTGGCCGCCCGTGCTGGGCTCCGCCGGAACAGTGGAGATAGAACCGTAGAAGGAAGAAGATGACCGTAGAAGGAAGAAGCTGACCGGCGACTGGTGAGGTTTGCCGGTTTCTGTTTTTTCATTTTTTTTAGTTGGGCCTTCTTGTTTGGGTTTATTCACAGCCTGTGGGCCTTCTTTTTAATTGACCAGGCCCAATCGGCCAATCCAATCCATTTATGAATTGTTTTGATCTGGAAGCATCATTTCATATCAACTTGCATAACTTATGTATTATTGATTTATATTCTATGAGTTAATTGGCAATTTCACTTTAAAATCAGAATTGCAAATTTGTGAATATATGATTTGGGATAAATAATTTAGGTTGTATGAGTCATTAAGTTATGAGTTATAATTTATAATTTATGAGTTTTGATTTGTGGTTTGGGCATTTATGTTTAGAAAATTTTAGGATAAGTGAAAAAAATAATAATTAAAAAGATGTATTGAATTATATTTTCATGTGTATAATTTTACATTTTAGTGCATTACGATTGTCGATGGTTAATGGTCAATGATCAATAGTCGATCCGCTCTATCTGAACTTAGGTCCTGGATTCACCACTACAAGCGGGGATGGAGATAGGAAAGTAGAGTTATGGTGATAAATTTCATGAAATTGTAATTGTGGGGACAAAGTTAAAAATTATAAGGAATTTCTTTGAAATTTTTGAAAAATCTATTGCAAAATCTTGGATTTCAAATTTAGTGTGGGGATAACTAACCTCATCGTCCCCACTGTAGATCCACCCGTGATCACAAAATTATTTCTCTCCTTTCATTTTTTGGCTTCTCTGATCGCGACGATGGGTTTCATTCAAAGCATCCAACAAGGGGGAGCAAAGAAGACGAATTTGCTTTTCTTGTTATCTTCATTGGAGTTCTGACTTGGAAAATTAAAGTTTATGAATAGAAGTAAAAGATAAGCAATTATTGAAACTACTGTTAATCTGCTGCTAACTTTAGTTTCTTGGACATTAGTGTCACAATCAACGCATAAAGCAGAACGGAGGGGCCGACGTACCTAACTTGGATAAAACGACATCATATATAGCATGACCGAGCTATATACAAGTCATACCTAATCCGAAAGAGTCTATACATATGCACCAAAAGATGATTGATTACTCACTTAATCTAAGGGTACTTCAATTATGAAAATGTTTGTCCCTTTGATAGGTTATGTTAGCACTTAGATGTCAAGTTGTGCTATTCAATGGTGAGACCATATCTGATTTATATAGTAACTTCTACGTAATTAGATAATTTCGTATCTTATTTAGCCCATTTAACTAAAAAAATTGATAAAAATAAGTACAAGACTTGTACATTTTGGTGTCTACACGTTTCTTGGACGTTTCTTGAATTACAATGTCTGATCGTTGACTGACATTGAATTGTCGATTGATTTGAATTGGACGAAATCGTAGTTCATAATTAAAATTGCAAATTCCATTTAAGTCATTTTTGGAAACATGTTTTTATTATGGAGAGGAAACATGAGATGTTGCCAAGTGTCACCTCATACACCGTTGGATGTGATGACCTTCTTGTGGCTTCGGTTTGACGCACCTATTTGACTACTTTTCAGAATGAAGTGTATATTTATCTGGGTGCATGTATTGGTCATTACTTCATTTGCCTTCTAGGGTTTTAAAATTTCTTTCCTTTTGTCTCTTGTGAGACTAGGAAAATTCTTCATCTTCGTCTTTCTTGTAGATTCTATTCTTCTTGAGTGATGCATGTTGTAAATCTGAGGCAAATATGGTGTGTTATGTTCTTGAGTGAACAGTAACATAATAGAGATGAATTTGTAATCTTAAATGATTTCGGGTTTGAAATCTGAGAGTTTTAATATTGGACGATACAATTAATGCTCTACTGCAATCATTTCTATGGGTGACAAAGATCAGAAGGGGTTTAGGAGTTTTACTCTAAACCTTTGGTTTTAGGGCGAAAAATCATGTTCTTCTGTTCTTTTTTTTTTCAATTTCTTGTTTTACAATAATTATTGTGTAGTAAAATAATCTGATATATTATTAAATATGGTCATTACACCAATAATGAAAAAAAAAAAAAATTTCCTGTTAAGAATTAAGGTTCCATCTTAAAAGGTCAACCTTATTAAAAAGAGTAGCATAAACTCTTATAAATTGGTCTATGTTTTCATCTTTATTCGATGTAGGATCTTATCCCTTAACATGCTCCCGTAAGATGATGGTTCATTTGAGAAGACCAATCTTGAAATTCGTGTGTTCAATTTTTTTGAGTCTTAATCAGATTGAATTATTCGTTGGAGTTTAATGAGCTCTGATATCATATTAAGATTTGTAGTTCTATCATAAAATGTCGACCTTATTAAGAGGAGTAACCTGAACTTTGATAAATTGATCTATATTTTCATCTTTATTTTGATGTGGGATTTTATCTCTTAACATTTCCCATAACTAAAATTAGAACCGGAGATTGCAGAGAACTCACCTGGATTGAATATGCACTATATTTCGATGATGCCTACAACAGGGGAGAATCCGTTCCTGATTTATTAAACAAGCATCTTAATTAAACCAAAGTTCTTCAAAGCTAAAACAAATTTTGTGACAAAAACCATATCAAGAAAAAGACCGAAAGCAATCTAGAATACATTTAGGCTGCCGCTATTTTCAACCTTATGTAAATTTACTTTTATAGACAAAAATAAAACCAAATAAGATCTATTTTTTAAATTCATCCACTAATATTTATCCTCCTTAAACATTTTTGAATCTTTCATATTCTTTTAGACTTTACATTTAGATGATGGACTAGGATTAACTTCACGTACAGTAATGGGGAGAAGTTCCACATCCATTACCAAGATCGTGGGATTTGGATCGATTAAGTAATTCCGAAGGAAGCTTTTCTCCGTGGAGTAGAGGTCGTTCATTGCGACTACATGAAATGCAACGAATTGGAAAGGGAAGTGTCTCAGAAAAAAGGATATTTACTCATTTTTGGAGTGTAAAATCTGATGCAGAACAATCTGTTATCACATTTTGTCGAAAGCTTCAATAGGAAGATATTTACCCTATTTGGTGGCCTTTTTTGGGAAGGAGGAGGGGGGAAAACCATTGTTTCGAATAGTGAATTTTTGAAGAATGTGGTTAAAAAGTAGGAAAAAGTTTTGAATTTACGTGTAGAATATTTTATTATGTGAATGTATAGTTGAACATGAGTACGTAAATTTTTTTTAAAAAAGAATTGGAGACAAATAGGGTCTAACTTGGCTCATTTTTGTTTGTATATTCATCATGGTTTCTGTTACGGGCCCTCTAAGGCCCTCCATCCCATCTATCCACCTCATCTGCCACGTGTTGATCGAACTGATTAGGTGATTGCCACATGGCGGCGAACTTATTCTATATCGAAGAATTGATTCCATAATTCCGAACTGAAACACCATCACCCCGGCTCGTAGAAGAACCGAACTCATCTGTCGCTCAGGCGGATGCAAAGACCCGCACTCCGCATTCGTTAAGCCTTACAATCCGCCTCGTCACCTCTCCACCAATATCTTTTATGAGATCTATCCAAAGTCAAGTCCCCGACTGATTGATGGGACGTGTGCAGACTACTAACGGTCAACTCAGTTGAAGTGTCAGAGATCATTTAATGTCCGCCAACCTATGTATTGACAAGTTGATGCCTATGAAAGGTTGGCTCATCCTTGATTTGAAGCCACGTGTCCTCCCATCCAACGGTTCTCCTCTTCCCTTCTCTAGTATAAATACCCCAATACAATGGTAAAAAGTGGAGGATTTCTAATCTTGGCATTCTAGTCTTTAATTTGAAGGAGTCTTTCACTATATTTACACACATTCGTAACCACGTCCCGATGACTACTTCACCCCCGACTCCACTTTTCGGTTGACTGAAATACTGACTTAACAATCAAAGTGCTCGCGGCCACTTCCAACCCCACTAGAAAAGGCCACGAGTGACTAACGGTGTGCTGCCGTGTGCAGGGAAAGCTTACGTGGAGTCTCGTTCTGTTGGCCACGTGTTGGAACTATTTTTTGAGGTCAACAATTTCTTTTGTCCATTTTGTATGAATACAATCTCTCTGAAATGGTGTATTGCTATGTCTGAAGAATTGTTATTTGTTTACAACGTCGAGTTATCATTGAAGTGCTTTCATAACTAACACTCCCTTAATCATTAAGTAATTAGTGCTAGCTATAGTATTCATATTCGTGAAATTATAGTACAATACGATAATTGATTGAATTGCAACAAATCTGACATTGTTTTAAGGAGAATTTTGTGAGAATTAAACTGAAATTTGAATAGCAAGATCCTGAGGCAAAATGCAGCAACATTCAAACATCAATCTAATCCTCGAAGTTTTAATGTTTTGATACATTCTATAAATATAATCTATTGGATAATATCAAAACATATTAGCCTTGGTCCCTTTTAAAGGTTGGAAAACATTATATATGTTCTTTTGTTTCTGTTTTATAAGTAATTTATTCTTGGTTAAACTTTGTGTATATGTAATATTTACATAAATGAATTTAATAAGGATAATGTTGGAATATACTGTATATGAATATAGTATTTTTTTTAAAATCTTAAAAATTTAATAGGGATGGATTTAGAATGTGATTGATATGTAAGAATTGTGGATGAAAATAGTGGCTCCCTGAGTATGCAGTTAGATGGAGAACAAATACTTATGATTTTGGTACCTTATGGTGGGAGATTGTGTGAAGTTTCAGTAACATGAAACACCATTTTCACATAGAGCTGGGACTTTGTTTAACCTATTATACTACACAATTTGGAGAAAAAGTGGGCATCAAGAGATGAGAAGTAATCCGGAATGAAATAAATGACTATATAACGTGGTGGGAGATTACATTCCCAAGTCAAGAACTACATATTTGAATTACAAGGATTCGAATTTAGGGAAGAATTTGACTGGAGATGCAAGTACTCACAAGCTGTTGATACTTGAGTCATATGTAGTTCTAAGATAATTTTAAGATATTGGCAAAGATGAAATTTCAATTTGATCTTGAGAATTACTTCAAGAATTGATGCGAACCTACGTAACAATTGAAACTAGAAATCCACAACAATTAAGTCAAACCCAAGAAAGTCAAAAATCAACATTTGAAAAGTTTGACCCGATAAATTATTGTATCAAAGAACTAAAACAATTGCAAATAATATCTTGACCCTATGATCACAAAACTTATGAACCTTATTTGAATTTTTGAACGCCACAAGAATTTAATTCTTAATAAGTTCAGAATTAATTCGATGAAGAACGAGTCGAAGGAAATACGCACCGCGCGTGGTGGCGCTTGCGACGACGCGTGGGGACTCCGATTTGGATGATTTTGCCCATGCGCGTTTGTGATTCAATTTTTGCTCGATTGGTTGCTGCAGTTGCTCGAGACTTTAGGGTGAATAGTGGTGGCCCTAAAGTGATAAATTTGCATATCTCATAGTTTACAGATTCAGATAGGTCCGCTCTAGTAAATTGGCTAATCCCATTTAAATTTCAACATTGGCACGTCATCTTGTGGGGTAACATTAGGAATTATTTGCTCTATTTTGAAGTGTTGAATTTAACTGCAAGTTGATAATTATTTCTATGTTTAATTGTGTGAGAATTTGAATTTTTTGTTGATATATCTTCGTGTTGCATTGACTATCCCATTAGAATACCTAGACTTAACATGTTTGAACATTCACTTGATCTGAGATTTTGAGTCTCACGAAACTCTGGGAATCTAGAATGGTGTATATTGTTGCCTCAGGATTACTTTGTATGACTTATTTGTGCATTTTTTATTGTTCTATTTTTTCAAAATGTCTTCACATTTCTAAATTGGAATTTTAAATAGGAAATGAGACTTTTCAATTTAGCAACAAAAGATGAAGGGGATTTTGGTTCAACAAAAAGTTTCAAAGGCCATAGATGACAAATTTCCTATAAATTTAACAGAAGCGCAAAAAAAAAATGATGAATTTGTTTACATTTCAATTATTTTACATCTATCCGACACCGTTTTGAGAAAATTTGAAAAACTTGTCTCTACCAAAGAACTTTGGCAAAAATTGGTAGACTTATATTTGCTTAAGTCTACTCCTAATAAATTGTACTTGCTTGAAAGATTTTTCAATTTTAAAATGAATCCTTCAAAGGGATCTTTTTAACAAATTGGTTCAAGACATTGTTAGTTACTATGAAAATGTATCTGATACGTATAAGGTCATTGTTCTATTGAATTCTATGCCTATATAGAGGTTAAGAATACAATTAAGTATGGTATGGACACTTTATCACCTGAAATTGTCNGTATCTGATACGTATAAGGTCATTGTTCTATTGAATTCTATGCCTATATAGAGGTTAAGAATACAATTAAGTATGGTATGGACACTTTATCACCTGAAATTGTCGTAGATTCCCTTAAAAGTAAAGAGATAGAGATTAAAGTTGAAAAATAGAATAAGAGAAATGGTGAGTTGCATATGATGAGGAGTAGAATGAAGTTTAAGTAGATGAATTTGGGTAGAGATCAAAGCAATGGTGATTCGAGTAGTGACTCGAGTGATGAGGGTGGTAAAAAAAGGGGCAAAAGATGGGACAAATCTAGTGGTAGATGGTGTTACAGTTGTGGTATGGCTAGACATTTTATTAGAGATTGTCCCAAGAAGGAAAAGAATAATCAGAATGGTAAGATAAGAGGCAAGGTGAATTTGGCTACAGGGTTGAGTGATGACCTTAGAGAGGTTTATTGAGAGTAAACCTAGTTACTTCATATTCATCCGTGTGTAATCCTTTCTGTATGTGTGTGATTGCTCAATTTCGTTACACGATTATATGTTGCATTTCAATGTGTTTTATAAGTGCATTGACATGAATTGGAGCAATCTTATTACTTTGTGTAATGTGTTT
>CAIGRN010186688.1:0-15198 GCA_903798345.1 Fraxinus anomala
TGGATATGATTTGAAAGTAATATGACCTACTAGTGCTGATTGATTGTGAATTTGAGTTTTTTGCTTATGATTTTGACGCAAACTATAGTTTGAAATTCTGTACCATGATCTTATCTCCTTTGGACAGTTCACGGTTGAAATATAAATATTCCTAAGTGCTACTGGCCGACAACTTCTGTTTCAACTTTCACTTTAGCTGTACTTTTTGACTGGGGAGGGAAATATATAATCTTGCGTCAGACCAATGATATTAGCTCCTTTGGTAAATATTAAAATTAACAATTAATTCTAATTATATATTTTTATTGCACGGTGATTGGTTTTAAACGTTATTGATGATAAATAACCTTACTCGTCCGATAAGTTGAATGGGAGGGGGATTAACTGATCATCCCACACAATATTAATTTAAATATTGGAAGAGGTTGATAATAAATTCAACGCTTTGGAGCAATCTGCAGCTGTGACCGAGATAATGCTCTTCCCCATTAAAGGCCATGTGGCACAACTGTTATGTGACTTGTGTAACTCTTCCCCATTCAAAATTTTGTAAAAGCTACGTGGCAAAATTTTAAACAGACGAAATTAGGTGATTATGCTGCACGTTACATCATCAATTGCATTAATCTAATGTGAATCATTGAGTTACACCAAACGAACAGGGGTTACAAGTGGCACAATGTAGGGAGAGGTTGACCCTAATATTAAATATCTATCTTCCATGGGAGATTGAAAAACTATTTTTACTTATATCTAAACTTATAAAAGAATGCTTAATCTCGACAAATGTTTCGAAGTTAGGTCATTACTCAACCCTATTTTATACAATTAATTGAATATTGAGTATAACTCTCGTTTTCTCTGACTTCTTGAAAGTTGATGAATAGCCAAGTCTATAGTTACAGGTACAAATTCACGTCGATCTACTTGTTGACTGAACTGCAACCAATTAGCTTTCCAACAAATAGTTCTCATTTATTTTCCCATAATTCGATATTTCTTCAATACATGAAAACACCGAAACTCATTGAAGCATTATATTCGAGCCATACAGTGACATACATTTAACAGTCGGTACAAGTATAGTACTTTTTCTAATAGCTATCTTCATCAGTTTCTGGCCTCCGAAGGTAGTAACGCAGGCAATTCACAAGCACCTGCACGTTCAGATTACAAATTCAGCAAGTTTTATGACTAAATAAAGATTCAAGATTAATACATATATTTAAGAAAAGAAAACGGGTGATAACTGAGATCATATGTTGTTGTCAAGGAAATTTATCTGACTGCCAATGTAACGACTTTGGTATTTTCATCCTATTCAAATACCAACTTGAGAAACAATTAACTACTCAAAAAACATCATGTATATGGGCATTTCTTGAAGGAAGAGTGATACACGGTAGTGCTACATGTACGTAATGATTTACATACACATGATGTGATCAGATATTATTGTATCAGAATTTCTTCAACTAAATAAAAAATTCTACTCTTTTTAACATCTCATTTATATGTAAATTATTATATAACTCTTTATGTACAAGTAGCATTATCCTACTGCACAAAAGAGAGAATACAAGAGAAGCAACTTTAGGAGAAAAATTAAGTGCCTATAAATTATTTTTTCAAGTTGTTAGTATTTAAGCAATGATTTTTTGAGCATAGATTTTACATGAAGCTTACATGTTATTAAATGGATCCAAATTTTTGTCGTGGAAATGTTACATCGACAGGAAAAGTGAGATCCTTAATAATAATGAGAAAAATATAATGCATGCTGTGACATTTCATTTATGGATTTCTTGCATAGGCATCAGCTTTTGCTGTTCATCTCTATATAGCTTATTCCTTATGAAGATTTGCTCGGCATGTAAGGATCTTGGGAAGCGAGATTCGGACAAGAAGTTGGAAACTATGTATGTAAAATCATATAAACAATTCGAAAGTAGAGCCAGACTGCCAGATGTCAAAAGAGTGATCAACCTTCCATGATATGTAAAATTCCTCAGAAAGATAGAATCTGGAACTACAAAGGCATCACTTGAATTCTAAATCCCAACATCGACCCTTTCAGTATAGGGAAAGTTCCAAAATCGGAATGCGTAGCCATTAATGGCCATTCTGAATTAGACTAGAAGTTATTTATAAGGGAAACCAAGAAAAAAGAAAAGAAAAATAATATTAAACTGAGAGTGATATAGCTAAGGCTTGACATTCCTCCTTTCTGAATGGATAATACTACTATGCTTCAAATGAACCACAAACTTCATATTGTTATGTCTTCCACCAAATGGATAATATTGCTTTGAAAGGCATCTTATATGCTAACAGAATTTATTCTTTCGTGGTTTCCTTTTAAATTGAGGATAAACTCGAGAACAATTGACGATAACTAGAAGCAGTGAATTACCTGAGACAAGGAACTGTTCAGTGCTGCCCCTCTGTAACTGACATGAAACTTATCCTTGGCTACCAAACCCTGGATTGATATGTATACCAAGTTAATGCAATTGTTGCTAGCAGCAACGTTGAAAGCGAGACAGACAGGCGAAGTACAGCAAGGGAAAGCATACGAGAGTTTTTGTATGTGTGTGTGTGTGTGTCAGAGAGAGAGAGAACATACTTCAGTCTCAATCTCTGCCGATTCCACATTAATATTTATATCTGCTATGATCTTGATAATCTCTAACAGTAGCCCCGGTCGATCTGCTGTCTCTATATAGAGCAAGCTATGTGGGGACAGATAATATAGGATTATAAGATAGTATATTAGCGTGAAAATCTCCTTTAGATGTCAAACAAAATTTTCATGCAGAACATTCTTTACATAGTGGACCAGGAAACATGGAACTTGGATACCACTATTTTGGAAAAAAATTAGTTTCATCCAATTCAACATGATGCAAAACCCAAAAAAGACAGTATATATATTAATTAATTCAAGCAGCATACCTCTTTCTAGGTCCATCATTAGTGACATGTATATGCGTTGCAATATCAACATCAAGCTGCAATCAATATAACAATAAATTTTCCAATTTCAAGGAAACATTTCTAAACAAGAAACCCAGTTTCCAGTCAAATCATGTTGCTAAAAATAATAATCACAATATCAAACCATAATTGCACGTACTAATTTACATTTTTAGAAATTTTTACAATTTACAGAAGAGGCAAGTTAGATTACAAATTGGAAAGGCTAAAACGCAGCTAGAATCAAAGAGCTTCATCATCATCTTGACAAGTTCCGAAATCATATTTTAGAATGTTATTGGTAAGATGTGAATGCTCTATAATAATTCCAGTTCATATTTTGATTAATAAGGGCAGAATCCTTGTCTCCGATGAACTCATCAGAACAAAAAACAGGAATTAGTTTGATGCCATAGAATCGCATGACCAACCGGCCATAGCCACTTGCTACCTAATACAAATACCACAATCCACTGCCATGCATGCATCAGAAAAATAGGAAATGTTTTTCATCTTCTACCCAAAGAATTATAGGAAACAAGAGTAAACTTAGGGAATAAAACTTCAAAATAGTAAAAATTCAGTGATCTTTGACAATGAAGCACGTGGAAAGAAATATCAATATGCAGTCCTGTGAAAGGTGATGTGAATAGATACAAGTAGCAGATTTAAAGCATACTAAGTATATTAATTTACCCCCTAGTTTGTTCTTTGTATTGTCATAATAAAAAGACTGACGAATCAATTTTAAAATAAGGCATCAATTTTTTAACCAAAAAAGGTCTAGCAAATGCATTATGCATTCAGACACCGGAAGAGAGAGGCGGCATTGTTTCTAACTTCACCTTTTTTTCAGGTGCTTTTATTCCAAAAGCCTCACCCATTGCAAGCCGCTCGCTGGACTCCTAATAAGCACAATAGGAAAAAGTAAAAGAAAAAATCACATCGCTCTTAACAATAAAAAAAATCTTAAAATAATTTTTCACTTAGAAATAAAAGACTAAAAAACATACAATAGGAATTTATGTGAGAATCACATGTTAGGAATTTATGTGAGAATCACACATACTTACAGGATGAAACTTAAGAAGATTGTTGATGATAGTCAGACGAATTCTCTCCAATAGATCGGGATCCTCCACTTTGCGCCCAGTCGCCCTGAAGAAAAGTCATTTATCACAACTATGGAAGACAAACTAGAATTTCAAATTAGAACAATATTTTAAGGCCAGCGTGAATTTTTTTATGTATGACCTGTAACACATTCATGCACGAGTTTTTAAAGGTTCACATAGTTACTCTATCCAAGGAGCATAAAAGTTATTCTTCTGGAAACAACTGAGAGAAAAGGACATTCAAAAATAAACGAAAGTATCGGACGTGAGGCAAATCATAACTTGTACATGAATAAAAAAAACTTTGATCACTTCTTTGGATGGAGAAGCCAATAATTCTTCTGTATACAACAACAATATGTTGCCATTCCAAGGAGATGAAACAGATATGTTCAAAACTCCCTTCTACTGTAGCCTCTGGTTGAAAGATGAATATGGTGGTTACTCATTCAGATAAAGACATTTTCCTGTCTTGCCGCAGGCCAATTAACATTGTCAATTTCTTCTAGCAAGCAACATCCACAATCCAATATGCAGATTGGATGAAGAAATGTTGAAAGCTCGTGCAGATAAAGTGAGTGACAAATTAAAACATTTTTTGGATCCCCCAGTCCAGTTGCAATATAATCTTTAATTAGAAATGTGCAAGAAATGCAAATAATTTGAAAAGTAATCCTAAAATTATAGCTTACAATCTTGTAATTAAAAACTTTGTTTGTGTGACTGAGTTCTCGGTAGTAACGGTTCCCTTCAACACATCCAAGCCTAAATCTTTAAGTGCCTTCATCTGCAGCAATAAACCAAGATTACTAGGTGACTCATGTTTGGGAAGTGTTTATAAACAATTTATATTATTAATAGATAGAAGTTAATAGTAGATAAGTGACTAGTACTTGTAGGTCCCTCGAAATATGTGGATAAAAAAGTAACTCGAGTGTTTATAAGGAGTTTAGAAACAGGAGCCAAACATAGGCTAAATATAAAGAGAAGGTAAAAATACTTTAAAGAAAGCTGAAATAAGAAATTAAAAGACTTCCATGTAAATTTTATAGACAGATATACACAAAAATAGAGGGTAAAAGGTGCAGTAGGCACAAAATAGAGGTATGTGCGATACTCGATGTTATAGAAACTAAATTTTGAGCTTGAAGTATGAGACCATCAGAACCAGAACCTTGGCGATTCAAATCTCCTAATTCCCCATTCTAAATGTCTTGTGTTTCGTGTGTGACAAAATGCTGAAAAGTTTTGCCAACTACCAAAGAAGGATAAGGAAATAACTATGCTTTACCGTGTCAATAAGAGCACCAAGGCGATCTCCAAAACTGAGTTGCACAATGGTTGCATCGGGTTCAGAATCTTGATCTATCAGAACAATAGGCATTGGGACATCAGCGTCCTGCTCAGACTTTTGAAATAGGAATATGTTAATAATGGCAATACCTTGGCAATCAATACTGTAAACATGCACCAAGAACGTGAATCTATGTATGTGACCTGCTCAGACTTTTGAAATAGGACCATGTTAATAATGACAATACCTTGGCAATCAATACTGTAAACATGCACCGAGAACGTGAATCTATGTATGTGCCAAAAGATAGAGGCATGGAACAAAAATGAACTTGAAAAGGAAACCATGCTCCACAGTAGACGTGAATAAAGTGTATGTTATATGATCATGAAAGAGGAACAAACAAATACAGTTATTGAGAAGGAAGAATAATAAAATGTGACCAAAACAAGCTCAATATATCAGTGTAAATTTATAGATGATATTTTCTCTTCAGAAGTGTTGGGTATTCCCTCCACGTGAGGGAACCCATTAAGTGGTAAGTAGGGCTTTTGCCACTTAGGTCCAAAACCAATTTAAATTCAAAAGGAGACCAAATACATATACAGATAGATACAGAGGCAGAGGAAGAGGAAAAAGAGAGGGCTGCTGGTTCATTTTTCAAAACAGAGAGAGAACGAGAGAGAGAGAGATTAGAAAGGGGTCCGGTTCTTCTTGCCAAAGATTGGAGGTTCATTTGTGGTCCGATTAAACTGAAATTTCAATATGTTGTTCATGGCGAATAGGGTTACGTTTTGACTGGAACTGATCAGATTCCTCTTCATTTCTCTGGACCGTACACACATCTTTGTGAGATTTCTTCTTGTTATAGTGTGTATTTATTTTATGATGATGTTGTTATTGATATCCAAGAACTATATGTGTTCTTGATGTATTGGTAGCCTCTGGAGTGTGTTCTAAAGAGGGTTAAGTGTGTATCCCATTATTTTCATAGTGGAAGGCTTTTACTGGACTAGGTCCCGGGGTTTTTCTTTCATACTGAAGGGTTTCCCTAGTGAACAAATCATTGTGTTCAATTATTTATTTTCTTGCAGTGTATATGAGTTATTGAAGTTGGATATTATTACTGCCATTCTAATTTTGCACAATCGGAGGGGTTGAAGTTGTTTCCACTGTTTGTTGTATTACTGGTTCAATCTCCATCAAAGTGGTATCAGAGCTTTGGTTGAGCCTCTGTATTTTCTGTGAGAATTAAAATGGAGGATTCGGCTAGTGGCATGGTTAAACTCACATCTTCCAACTATTCTATTTGGAATACTAGGATGGAGTATATCCTGTATTGCAAAGATTTGTTTGAACCCAATTATTGGAATGGCAAGAAACCCGATTCCAAGACTGATGAGGATTGGAAGAAGTTGAATAGAAAGGCTGTTGGACATATTAGGCAATGGGTTGATCAGAGTGTCTTCCATCATATAGCCAAAGAAGTAGATGAATATAATCTGACAAAAATTAGGTCTTTATGAAAGAAAAACTGCACAGAACAATGCCTTTGTCATCAGAAGACTTGTAAATTTAAAGTACATGGATGGTAATAGTGTTGCAGAGCACTTGAGCAACTTTCAATAGCTATTGAATGAGTTGTTTACCATGAAGCTTACACTAGATGATGAGGTGAAGGCTTTACTTATGTTGAGTTCCTTACCAGACAGTTGGGAAACTTTAGTTGTCTCTCTGAATAATTCAGCTCCAAATGGTGTGATCACTGTCAATATGGTAAAAGACAGTATATTTAATGAAAGAAGCCAGAAGAAAGGAGCAGGGTACTTCTTCTAATTCTAAAGCACTCGTTACAGAAAGAAGGGGGAAAAACCAAAGTACAAAACCTCGTGGTGATGACAGCCGTGACAAGTCCAGAGGAAAATCAAAATCAAGAAATGAGATAAATGTTATGATTGTGGTAAGCTATGGCACCTTAAAAAGGAGTGCAGAAAATGGAAAATGGACAGTCAAAATTGAAAGGTGAAGAACATAAAGAACAAAAGGAGACTGCGATAGTTGCATTTGATGCAGAAGTGTTTATTGCTTATGATGAAGCATTTGCTAGTCTTTCATGCCAGGATACTACATGGATAGTCGATACAGCAGCGTCTGTTCATATTATTCCATGTAGGGATTTCTTTTCATCCTATACTAGTGGTGATTTTGATTGGATCAGGATGGAAAATGATGCTAAAGCTAAAACTGTTGGCATGAGGGATGTACAATTGGAAACTAGCAATGGTAGCAAGTTACTTCTCACGGGTGTCAAACATGTTCCTGATATGCGCTGCAGTTTGATTTCTATTGGAAAGTTTGATGAAGAAGGCTATCATAATCACCTTGGAAATGGTAGTTGGAAACTGACAAAAGGATATCTTATTTTAGCCAAAGGGAAAAAGACTAATGGTCTCTACTGAATAGAAGCAAAACTAATTCATGGAGAGGTGAATATTGCTGACAATGAAGCCTCCACTGAGCTATGGCATAAGCGACTTGGTCATATGAGTGAAAAGGGACTTCAAATATTTGCCAGAAAAAAGCTCCTACACAATGTGAAAGGTACATCAATTATCCCTTGTACTCGTTGTTTAATTGGAAAGCAAAATATAGTTGCATTTCGTAGATTCCCTGCATTTAAAAAGACTCATATTCTTAATTTAGTTTACACTGATGTTTGCACAATGCTAAGTAAATCCCTAGATGGTGCATTGTATTATGTTATATTTATTGATGATCACTCTAGAAATGTGTTTCATATCCTTTGAAATCTAAAGATCGGGTGCTGGAAGTATTTAAAGATTTTCATTTGAAAGTTGAAAGAGAAACTGAAAGGCAGTTAAAATGTGTCAGAGCAGATAATGGTGGTGAATATAGAGGGCCATTTGAAGAGTATTGCAGAAGATATGACATCAAGCTTGAGTAAATTGTTCCGAAGACCCCACAATAGAATGGGGTGGCAAAGAGAATGAACATGACCTTTGTGAGAAAATCAGATGTATGCTTTCTCAAGCAAAATTGCCTAAACATTTTTAGGTTGAGGCAATGAGGACAGCAGTTAACCTGATTAATCTTTCTCCATCGGTTCTTTTGAATGGTGATGTTCCAGAGAGCTTTTGGACAGAGAAAGATATCTCTTGATCACTTGAGAGTTTTTGGCTGTCAAGTATCTATTCATATTCCTAAAGATGAAAGGTCAAAGCTTGATAGCAAAGCAGTGTATCTTCTTCGGTTATGCACATGCAGAATTTAGGTACAGGTTGTGGGATCGAGTAAATAAGAAGATTATCAGGAGCAGAGATATTGTCTTCTTTGAAGATGAAACTATTGCAAATTTGGATCAGACTAAGAAGCCAAATACAGTCAATGAAGAACAAATCAGTTCAGTTCCACATGTACCAGACCCTGTGGTACATGGTGATCACAGAGAAAATGTGCAAGAAGAACATGACAGTATAGGAGACAGGCATAATGAAGCCTCTACACAGAGTGATGCAGAACTAGATCAAAATCAAGAGAATGTTCCTCTAGAGGTATTAGCTGAAGAAGAGTTGAGAAGATCTACTAGAGAACGTCAGCCTTCCAAGAGGTATTCTAGTAATGAGTATGTGTTACTTTCTGATGGGGAAGAGCCAGAAAGTTATCGGGAGGTTCTGCTATACGATCTGAAAAATGAATGGTTAAAAGTTATGTAAGAAGAGATGAAATCTTTGCATAAGAACAACACCTATGACCTAGTAAAGTTGTCTGAGGGCAAGAGAGCACTGAAGAACAAATGAGTGCTTAGACTAAAAGTTGAACCATATAGTTTGCAGCCAAGGTACAAGGCAAGGTTGGTTGTGAAAGGGTTTGATCAGAAGAAATGTATTGATTTTGAAGAAATCTTCTCACCTGTGGTTAAAATGTCTTCAATCCTAGTTGTGTTAGGCTTGGCAGCCAGTATGAATCTAGAGATAGAACAACTTGATGTGAAGACCGCTTTCCTTCATGGTGATCTTGAAGAAGAAATATATATGGAGCAACCAGAAGGATTTACAGCTAAAGGTAAAGAAAAACTTGTATGTCAGTTGAAGAAAAGCTTGAATGGTCTCAAGTAGGCACCAAGACAATAGTACAAGAAATTTGATTTCTTCATGGGTACACCATAACAACTTCTGATCATTGTGTGTTCATAAAGAAATTCTCTAATGAAAAATTTATTATCCTTTTGTTATATGTGGACGACATGTTGATTGTTAGTCGTGACATTGAAAAAATTAAGAAGCTGAAAAGAGAGTTGAGCAAGTCCTTTGAAATGAAGGATTTGTGACCTGCAAATCAAATTCTCGGTATGAAGATCTCTCGTGACGGAAAGAATGGGAAATTATGGCTATCACAGGAAGGTTATATTGAGAAGATATTACACAGGTTCAATATGGACAAGGCAACACCAGAAAGCTCTCCACTTGCAAGTCATTTGTAACTAAGTTCAAAGCAAAATCCTTCAAATGAGAAAGAAAATGAAGAATGTGCCTTATGCATTAGCTGTCGGTAGCTTGATGTATGCTATGGTATGCACAAGGCCAGATATTGCTCATTCCGTTGGAGTTATCAGTAGATTCCTTTCTAATCTTGGAAAAGAACACTGGGCAGCAGTGAAGTGGATTCTTAGATATCTTAGAGGGACTTCTAAGATATGTTTATCTTTTGGCATCAGCAAACCTGAGCTTGTTGGGTTCACAGATGCAGATATGGCCGGTGATGTTGACTCTAGAAAGTCTACTTTTGGATATTTAATCACTTTTTCAGGAGGAGCAGTTTCATGGCAATCAAGACTACAGAAATGTGTTGCTCTATCCACCACAAATGCTGAGTACATAGCCATTACTGAAGCTAGCAAGGAGTTGCTATGGATGAAGAAGTTCTTACAAGAACTAGACATAGAGCAAGAGAAGTATATACTCTATTGCGACAATCAGAGTGCTATCCATCTTAGTAAGAATCCAACATTCCACTCAAGATCCAAACATATTGAAGTGAGGTATCATTGGATTCAAGATGCTCTAGAGATGAAGAAGTTATAGCTTGATAAAATTCATATTGATGAGAATGGTTCAGATATGATGACAAAGTCATTGCCTATGGAGAAATTACAAGTATGTAGAAGGAAAGCGCGCTTGGTGGTGTCCCTCACGTAGTCGGGAGCTGGAGATTTGTTGGGTATTCCCTCCACGTAAGGGAACCCATTTAAGTGGTAAACTGGCCTTTTGCCACTTAGGTCCAAAACCAATTTAAATTCAAAAGGAGACCAAATATACATACAGATAGATACAAAGGCAGAGAAAAAAAAGAGGGTTGTAGCTTTATTTTTCAAAAAAGGGAGAAAACGAGAGAGAGAGAGAGAAAGGGGTATGGTTCTTCTTGCCAAAGATCGGAGGTTCATTTGTGGTCCGATTAAACTGAAATTTCAGTATGTTGTTCCTAACGAAGAGTGCTACGTTTTGACCGGAGCTGATCATCCAGATTCCTCTCCATTTCTCTGGACTGTACACACATCTTTGTGAGATTTTATCTTGTTATAATGTGTATTTATTTTATGATGATGTTGTTGATATCCAAGGACTACGTGTTCTTGATGTATTAGTCTGGAGTGTGTTTTAGAGAGGTTTAACTGTGTATCCCATTATTTTTATAGTGGAAGGCTTTTACTGGACTGGGTCTGGGGTTTTTCCTTCATACTGAAGTGTTTTCCTAGTGAATAAATCATTGTGTTCAATTATTTATTTTCTTGCAGTGTGTGTGAGTTATTGGAGTGGGATATTATTGCCGTCATTCTAATTCTGCACAATCGGAGGGTTGAAGTTGTTTCCGCTGTTTGTTTGTTGTATTACTGATTCAATCCCCGTCAAGAAGGAATTAAATCATAAACAAAAGCAAATATATTAACATTTATGCCTTCAGATGGTTCACATGCACCTAGATTGACGGCATTTCTACCTAATAGTCATTCTAAAGAAGAGTAGGCAACGATGCTATTATATATCCAACAAGCAGAAGAAATAGAAACTCCTCATCATTTGCAATTATATGCATTCAAACATCTAATAAAATGTGAAATCAGTAGTTAAAACATAAAGAGGCAAAAGAGAAATTTGCTGACCAATGAAATCGAACTTGAATTAACCGAGTCCAAACCATCCACAGAAGCACACATCATAATGTTCCTACACAACCATCCAAACCAGACTATCCATGAACGAGAATATAAAAAATAAATCGCATATAATCAATTGTTAATCCATCAAATTAGACTAAAATAAAACCAAAAGAAGACGCAAAAAACTGAGAAATTAAATTCTAAGAAAAAAATCGAGAACGAAAAAATGAAAAGCAATTTATTAGTATACAAAACCAATCTCCTAATTACTTTTTCTGCGATGAATTAGATCGCGAGATGATTGAAAATTGATGAACTGGTTTTAAGGTCCGATTGTAGTTTAAAAGAGAAATGGAAGAATCCAAGGTTTTTGACCCCACGGCAGCGAAAGAGGAACTGAAAATGGAATTCGCCATTGTCATTTTTGTGTGAGCTTTACTCAGAGTGTGCGTGTGCGTGTGCGTGTATATGTGGAACTATGGAAGTATTGAAGAGTCAACGGGGCCACGTATGCGTCATTTGTGGGGCCCTCTCGTCGAAGGCGATGTGAGANTTTTGTGTGAGCTTTACTCAGAGTGTGCGTGTGCGTGTGCGTGTATATGTGGAACTATGGAAGTATTGAAGAGTCAACGGGGCCACGTATGCGTCATTTGTGGGGCCCTCTCGTCGAAGGCGATGTGAGACGACTGACTATACTGTGATTTAACTCCCATTTTGACCCCAGCACTTTACAACGATAACGAGAGAAATAGTAAATTTATTTAAAATGTGTTAAAAAAAATTGAAAATTTAGAAGTAATATTATTTTATTAAAAATGTGTAATTTATAAGAAGTATATGAAGTGAGAGAAAAATAAATTATAATTTAATGGGGAATAATGAGGTTAAATAGAGGCTCTTTTTAAATAATTTTATTTAGATAATCAATGTTCTAATTACATAAATATTGCTCCTAAAAAAATTACATAAATATTGTTTTGCAGTAAATAATATATTTATTAGTGGATGAAAATTGTACTCGTGCAATCCTATTTATTATTCGATTGTGTCAAATGTATATAATAATTTACATAATAGTTTACATTCGCACGATTTAGTGAGATATGATTGTATTGAAATTTATTCAACTAAATAAAAAAAGTAATGTCATTTGCAGTCGCTTAGTACCGTAGTTGCACTGTGTGACATACATGTGGTTGTTAGTGATTTTATGCATTCATGTGATGCATGCATCAAATCATTAACCGTCATATATATGTTATGTAGGGAGATCACAGTGGTGAGCGACACATCATCCAAATGTATATCATTTTATAATTTCATTATGTACAAGTAATATTATTTTTTATTATTACCATTGTATTCTTTGCTGCTTTAGGCCCCATTTGTCTTCAATTATTTCAAAATATTTTTGTTATAGTAAGATTCTCCACCATACATTTACCTAATAAAATATTTTACACACAAATCAATAAAATTACTTTAAATTTCAACCACACGTTCTCAAAAAAATATTATTCATTACTCAATTTCTTCTACAATAATGAGAGACAAATACACACTTAATTCTTCCCAATAAAGTCTTGTTTGACACACATTCTTTCAAAATACATTATTTCAAAACTCATTTTTAATAACACATTTTTTAATAAAATAATATTTTTCATCACATCAATAACTTTTCCTTCTTTTTTAATTATACATTTCTTATCATATTACTATTTAAATACATTTTTTTCTCGTCCATTAAACACCCATTAAATATAAGATTTTGGTTTTGAATAAAACATACAAATCTATTGACTTTTCTACTTTCTTCTCTTTTTCTCTCTATTTTATAACACGGTACCAGCATAATAGCTTGATTTTTTAATGATTCAAAATCTAGTATTTTCTAGCTACGAAGAAAAGAAGAAGGGTGTTAATACTTCATCTTCGTTCCAAAAGAAATTTCAATTTTAATTCATCTTCGTATCACAAAAGAGCTCAATGAAAGGTAATCATTTATAATGCACGATCATGCATCCATAGTGGCCCAAATTCTATTTCTAAACCATTGTTTCGAAATACGTGCAACTTTTAGGGGTGGCAACAGAGCGATAGTTGTAAAAGATGGTACATATGCATATTTTAAAATATGAATGGTAAGGGGGTAGGTCGGTCATTTCCGTCCCCCATCTCGTCGGATATTTTTGTTATATTACGTTGCTTTGTCACCACACCCGCTTAAAGCGGGATGAAACGAGTTCGGGGCGGGGCACTGGTTTCTCGCCCCATTTATTATTATTATTTTTTACTTTTATTTTTGTATATCTTTAGTTAATGAATATTATTACTGTTTTTTCAATTTGTTAAAAACAACTTTATTCTCTTTAAAAATAATGATAGATCTTATCTTTTTATTTGATTAAAAACTTAATCATGTTTCCTGTACCCATTTTGTACCCGTTTCAAGACAACAGCCTCCGTCCCGTTTACCCAATTATGAGGTTAATTCCCTTCCCATTTCTAAAGAATAATTTGCTGGTGCTCGTGAAGCAGCACAACACTATCGCTCTTTAATAGCATGATGTTACAATTTCAATATTTTAGAAAAATATTGACGCATTACTCTTGAAGAGACAATAGTGGCATCATCTTTCAAACAAAAAAATAATTATTATATTTTCTTGTGCTCTCGAAGTAACACCTGAAATAAAGTTCATTTATACGTATCAATATTTCAGAAGAATATCACGTTTAATTAGAGAAGAAAACGTATTTTTGGATAATGGTAGAACTTTTTCTTATTATGCCATTATCTTTTGATTGAAATCATAATTTCTTGTACATAAATTTATTTTTCCTAAGAAGCTCAAACAAACATTTAATATCACATCGACCAACTATTTCAATATCTTATGCTACAAGACCAATGTCACAAGTGAAATTAAACTGCAAACTTAAATCGAATTACATAAACTAACTAAGAAATTAATGGAATTCTCAAATCTAACCACTCACGACGGTTATAGATGGCAGCGCATTCTAAAGAATAGGTAACTCGTTATCTTCTTCATTATCTCGAGTACAGTGTAAGTTCTCTGCAACCTGCTTACTAAAGAGATCAAACTTTCCATTATTGTTCCTCGCGACGACGACATTCCGGTAGCACCAGAAGCTGAAGCACCTCCCACCATGTATTCACTATTAAAAAATGAATTTATATTAGAATTACTCATGAATGATTGATATTGAATTGATAGCTAAAACATTCTATAAAGTAAGATAACCAAATAATAATAAACCAATAATCATTATTATACAAACGGTGAGAAAATAAAAGAGGAAAGAGGAAAGAGAAAAGAGAACTCTGGGGTTGTATGAAGGAAGTACAGTAAACAAACGAGGGTTGCGTGAGAAATAGAGTGTAGAGGCAAATGGAAGAGACAGAAAATGCCAGGGAAGAAAAATGGGTGCATGAATAAGAGAGAATAAATGATTGTGTGAATGTGATATTTTTTTATAAAACTAGCAGAAGCACGTGCAAGGCACATGCCATGATATAGTTGAGTACGTAATAGCGTATATAATAAAAATATATTTATGTTAAACATTAGTTACATAAAATTTTCTTATAAGTAGCTAAATGTTTCGAG
>CAIGRN010186694.1:0-10613 GCA_903798345.1 Fraxinus anomala
TGATGGGACAAATTTTACAAGGTGGCAAGACAAGTTAAAGTTTCTCCTAACGGCATTGAAAATCTTCTACATTCTTCATCCAGAATTGGCACAACTTGCGGATCCAAAGGATGAAGATGTCGAAGTCGTAAAGATTATTTTCACATCCGGCAAGACTGTTACCTTAACAATTGTACTACATATTCCTGATATGAATAAGAATTTAGTTATTGGTAATCTCTTAGGAAAATTGGGTATAAAAAGTATTATAAGTCTTGTAAACTTATACTATCCCTAAATAGGAAATTTGTTGGAAAATACTATTCTAGTGAAAGAACGATCAAACTTTGTACTGTTGACTAGTTGATTAATAATAAAGTTGAGTTTGCTTATTTGATTAATTCATTTACTTTATGGCATGTTAGATTAAGTCACATAGGTAAGAGAACCATTAAACGAATGTTAAAATATGACTTAATATCTTATAAAGAAAATGATAAATATAAATGTAAAGCTTGTATAGAATCTAAAATGATAAAAAAAATCATATCAAAGTGCGAATAGGACTTCTAAAATTTATGAATTAATTCATACGGACATATATGAATTAAATGGTATTTTAAATAAAGGTGGAAATAAGTATTTCATTACTTTTATAGATAATCACTCTAGATACACTTATATTTATTTAACAAAACATAAACATAAAATTTTTGATATGTTTAAAACATATAAAAATGAAATTGAAAATCACTTAACTAAGAAAGTAATAACTCTAAAAAGTGATAGAGGATGTTAATTGATTTTGAGTAATCACATAATGGAATAAAAGAAACGAAGAGGTTTCTATCTTTCACATTCAAAATGAAAGATCTCGATCAAGTTGATATCATTTTAGGTATCAAAATTAATAAAAGTAGTGGGGGTTACAATTTAAGCAAATCACATTATATCGAGAATGTGACAAGTAAGTTCAATCATTTGAACATAAAAGAGTATAATACCCCTCTTGATCCAAGTTCTAAACTTATAAAGAATGATGGAAGATTTATTGCTCAATTGGAATATGCAAGTGTTATAGGGAGTCTTATGTATGCAGTTCAATGCACCATGCTGGACATAACATTTGCAGTTGGTAAATTTAGTAGGTTTACTAGTAATCCGAACAAGGAACATTGAAGGTCATTGGAAGAGTTCTTGGCTATATAAAGAAACCAAGAACTTAGATCTACAATATACTAAATTCTCAACTATATTAGAAGGATTTACTGATACTAGTTGGATATCTAGTACATGTTAGAGTAAATCTTCTTTAAGTTAGGTGTTTACTCTTGGAGGAGTCATTGTTTTTTGAAAATTAAAGAAATAAACGTGTATAACACACTTAATTATGGAATCTGAATTTGTAATATTATCAAAAACCGGGAAAGAAGCTGAGTGGCATAAGGATCTACTTTATGAGATACCTTTAGGATCAAAGAATACATCTTCGATATCTATTAAGTGTGATAGTTAAGCCACATTAGCAAAGGCATACAACAAGATATACGATGGAAAGTCTATACATACGAGTCTAAAATATAACTACATAAGAAAATTAATAAAATATAACTACATAAGAAAATTAATATAACTACATAAGAAAATTAATAAAAGTCAATAGAGAACTTGGCGGATATAGAGATTTAGCAATAACTATTTCGAGTATGATGTGGTTGAAACTTTTAAACTAAAAGATCCACAAATGATTGTAACCCTACATATCATTACTTAACAAGTAATCCACAAGTTCAAAGGGTAGCAACAAGTCATTCGAATAATGCTGGTTGTTACTCAAGTGAGGATTGAGGTTTAAGCTCTTAATGAAGTTCAGTACTAATTACAAATGTTTCTAAAAGTAACAAAGATACTGAAAGAACTTCACTTAAATGAATTTTGAGGTGGTGCCACCTTAATAGAGAGTTAAAGTTTCACTCTTAAAAGTTTGTTAAAAATGATAAGCATATAATGCTATATTAACGCAAAGCGAGTTTGAAGAACTTGTGAACACATGACACTTGTGTGTGTGTTTTCACCGGTATTATCACAAAAAATAACCGGTTCAAAGTTATCATGCTACCTGGAATTTTGATGATACTTTGTGAGAATTACACTATGATTAGATTCAAATCAAAAGATATCTAATCCTTATACATAAGTGTTGCTATTTTGAATATGTAATCTACGTAATCTTAAACAAGTGGAAGATTGTTATAATTATTGTTCAAGATTAGATTTGAGTATAATGAAATGGATGAAATATGATAAGCTAGACTCAAATGAGATAAATTGGTTTTGGAATCAAAATTGGGAGAATTTAAATTTTTACCATACGTAACAAGCTATTCAACCATGTGTACACATGGTTTGAGCCTATAGAAACAGAAGCAAAAATGTTTCTACCATGCATACAAATGTATTATACTATGCGTACATAAGCTAAAAAATAGTCGTATGGCTAGTTTTTTCTGGTTTGATTCTTGATAGCTTTTCATGAAAATACTCAACTTTTCATATTAGTATGACACTATTTCGTGGATGGTGAATTAAAATCTATAAATAGATAATAGATTTCAATTACAAACATAACAAATCAACAATCAAAACCATATTATAGTGCTTTTAAATTCAATTCATTTACATATTCAAACATTCAACGTGTTCTTCAACTTTTGGAAAATAAATACAAATGTTTAAGTATTTTCTTTTTCGTGGCTTGATCAATCCTACAAACAATTTGCCAAAGTCCCTTTAAACACCAATTAAATACTAGAAGGGGCAAATATCGTTTGAAGATAACGATCTTATGTTTGAGTCTTTCTACCATATTTAACGTTCTTGATTCTTTCTTTTTGTTGTCATCTCCATTCCCTCGAAAGATAATATTCCAACAAGAGTTTGGTGACATTCACTTGTGATAGGATACCTTCAGAAGTTAAAATAGATGTGTAAGGATTTGGAATTCACGGGTGAAGTGAAATACAATTGGACCTTGTATGGATTGAGGCATTCAGTTGTTTAAGCTTATTATTAACTTTGTTATTGATCTTGTTGAATTATCAACCAGAGACTAGAGACGACTAGGTTTCACACACGGAGAGGATCAAGAATCGAATTAATATCAGAAATTTTTTATGAAGCTTCATTTGAATTTTTTCATTGAATTATGTGCGTAAATTTATTATATTCTGAGTCAACCAAAAGCATGACATTCTACAAAGTTGCATTTCCCTGTCATTTTTCACTTATCGTGGTTTAGCTTAGTTTTGCTCGATGGCTAACGAAAAGTATAAGTTCTTATATTCTAAATATGTAAATTCACTATATTTTTATGTGATTTTCTATCCAATCCTATTTGGTCTAGACAAACAATGCACCTCTCAACTTATTATCATCCACAAGTTAATCAATTATCTTAAAGCAATAGCAAAAATAATACTCAATTATCATCCAAAAATAAAAAAACTTCATAAGTAAAACCAAAAGTTCAATCTAGGCTACATTGTTTGTCATAACTAAGAAAGTAGGTCATCATCATTGCATTAAAAATAAATTTGAAATTGAAATAAATCACTAGAGGGAGGGAGGGAGGGAGGGAGGGATGGAGAGAAATCTTGCACTAAGCTTGAATTGACCTCCCTATTCAATTAATTTCCCAAACCCTAGTTTTGTACATTATATTTCTCTCAATTTAATCTAAAAAAGTCTAACAAAAAAATTAGAATAATTGGTCTTGAAAACCTTTAAAATTGACCAAAAAAGTACTTGAAATTAGCAAAATACTTTAAAAAAAGGGTTAAATCACTTTGCCAGAAAAATAATGTTAGAAGCAGTCCCAGAATCGTAGATGGCAGGAGGTAATTAGATGGAAAGACGACTATATTTTAAACTATTCGATGATAGATTGTCATGCTACATTATATTAACTATCATGTCAATTATTCTAATACTGTAGCATATTTCTAAAAAAAATACGATAGGGTAGCACAGAGGTCACATGCCCACAATATCCATCCCGTGCATGCACCGGGGAACAATAGGATGACGCTTGCAAGCGCCACATGGTTAATGTGAATTGTCCATTTTTGCAGCCTCCATCCTTGAACTTTCAAATTCTTCCATTATGGTCCCAAACTTCTAAAATGGTCCATTTTGGTTCTTAAATTGATTTTTCTCCTATTTTTCCAACTTTAACCATTCCATCTCTGGCTCATTTTCTCATCCTCTCTTGAACTCGCGCCATTTCCTTATTTCTTGTCCAACTCTGTAATCGGCCTAAAACAAACAAAATAAAAATAAAATCAGTAGAAATTGTGCTTTTAAACTTAACAAATATGTAAATTTAAGGCACGGATAAATGTAAAATATACAATTATAAGTTGTATATGAGTAGTCTAGCATATGCACATGTCTAACAATATCTTACATTCATATTGTGTCTTAGATGCTCCAATCTTCGGATAGAGATGTACATAGCGACAAATACATCTTATATAATTATCACTTAGAAGAACATTATAATATCAATAATATTATTCTACATTGTATTTCAACCGCTACTTATCTCTACCTTTACCTAATCTAACATTCTATGTTTTGTTCCTTTATATTTCGTATCTAGGTTAACATCTTTCGCAACCGAGTAGATGTTTATGAGAGAATTCAAAAACCTTGAAAATGAAAAACCCCTTACCCCTTTATATAGGTTTCTAATGTGCTTAGTTGCAATTAGAGTAAATCTCTCACTTACAGTTTTAAATATCCAAGGTAATTCTTTTACTTATGATTTCTCCAAAATATCACTATTTACCTTTTCAAGCCTATAATTTTTAATCCTAAAAATTCTTGAAAAATTCTTAAAAATCACAAAAATATCTGAGATGTTACATTTGGTTGTCATCGATTACAATGTGCAGAAGATTGCTTGATATCCCTATGAGTTGCAATCCAATTTTTGCATATAATCATTTTATGACATTGTAAATTGATAAGTGTGCTAGAAAATAACTTTATGCATAAAATCATCATTTCTTGACGTTGTAAATTGTACAATTTGTTTCATGAATGAACAACGTTCAATTTTCTTCAATCTATTAAATTTATCATTGTATTTGTATTATTGTAAATGAAAAAAATTTATGAAAAACAAGCAGATGCTCTTGGACTGAACATATTATCCACTTGGGCCAACAAAAAATCAAACAGGACAACATAATTTATCTCAATCGATACCCTGAAATTGGCGCCGACAAGAACATTTCAAGATGGAAATTAATAACTCTCTTTAAATGTCTATCTTTTTTTTCCTCGAGTGAACGAGATCATAACAAGAACTCTAGAAATTCAAGATTTCAAACAATTGAATCTGTTTTTACACGTTCTTTTTTACGAATCTTTAAAATTCAATTCAACTCAACTTTAGGAAATTCTATAAATATCAAAAATTAGGGGGATGTTCCAACGTATACTCCAAAAGAAAAGTCTTTGGAAACTAAAAACAAATTAGATTCGAGATACTGTCCATATTAATGCAATGGTACTTGAAATATTAAAAGATAAAATGAAGGCATTCCCAATAAAGCCAGTGTCTTGAACCCAAATTGGATTAAATAATAGTTTTTTCTTAAGGGCAGCTCATTTAGACTGTAGCTCAAGGTTATTTATTATATATAAAATGCAAAGGGCTACTACAATTACCTATACATGCACATGGTTAGTATTATTGCATACAACTTCAATAAAATTTAAAAATAAACGAAATTTCATTATGTTTCTAATGATGTGAACAATATAATACTAAGGGTTCGGTTGACAGGTTGTTGTAGAAGGGTTTTCTGATAAAGTTATCTTAATTTTTATTTAAGAACTAATTTTTAAAATAGTTTCATATTCTGAAAGTATTTTTAAAGAAAGTTGAACCAATTTCTTTTAAAAACTATTTTAACTAGAAGAAATATTTTCATAAAATCAGCCAAACGAGATCAAAAGCTCATTTTGACTTCTCAAAAGTTATGTCAAACGGACCCTAAATAGTATTAAAAAATTAAATTAAAATCCTATTAATTATATAATCGAGTTCAATATTCCCTTGCCGCATGATAAATATCTCACGCAAATCTTTTATTAATCAACTAGAGTCGAGTCTAGATATATTATACAAAACATATTATTTTTGTTTTTATCATAGAAATTGACTTTTAATAGCAAGCTAATTGGCTTGTGGGATAGCATAAATTTAGCCAAGCCACTTAGGTTTCTTAAGACTTGATTGCTTTTGTCATTTTCTCTTTGTTACAATGATTAAATTTAAAGATTTATTAATTAAATTAAAAAAGTCAAATAATTATGATGGTTACTTGTTAAACCTAGTCAACTTTTTGAATTTGGGATATTTGGTGAACTTAAGCTGATGATTATTATTATTTTTGTTAAAAATGTAAAATTTTCACTTGTAACTACATTCTTAGATATGGACCATCTAACAAACCGTGATACTTTTCTGTGGATTATATCAATTAATTATGATGGATTTATGGCTGGGTTGAACAGAATGTTTTATTGTCCATCATGTTTATTGATGTTGATATTTACACATTTTAAGGTTTTTTTGAGAAAAAAATTTGAAAAATCTAATCATGTTGATTAATGTCAAAAAATAAATTATAATCATTTGAAAATATATAAGATAAGAAATGTGAATATGAGTCGATGAGTGAACTTGATATTGGTGAGGTATAAATTGAGAGAATGACGAAGACGTCCAAGCACGTGCATTGAGGGAAGGTTTGAGTTTAGCTTAGAGAAGTTGGATTGCAGGCAAGGGTGGAGCCAACACTTGCTAGCCACGACAATTGTTCGTGTTGGTTTCGTCAATTTTTTTTCTTCTATATATTGGTCGGTCGCTCGAAGGTCGTGCGTGCTCACCTGGATCCGTTTTAACTCATTCGAATTCCTGAATTCGCCACTAAATTAGCAGGTGAGTGTGATTCTTTGCGACACATCCAATCTCTATTCTTCGATTTTAGCTGAACTCATAATGATTTTATTTTGTATAGCCTTAACTTGGGATTGGCTATTCGTTTTATTTTTCAAGAAGAGAATGAAGTGGTCCATGAACTTTATTTTGGCCCAATCATAATACCCCCAAGATTGTATTCCAACGTTTTATTTATCAATTATTGGACTAAGTAGACAAAATGAAAGGGATTCCACTTAACAGAAAACAAGGGGTGTGCTGCGGTGAAAAAAAAAAAATAGCAGTTGCAAAGAACCCTTTTTCTTCTTCTTTTTTGCACATGGCTTTTTGATTCACAAATCGAACTGCAGAAGCCCTAGAATTCTGAACTAGTAAATGGATCGTCTTACACTGGATTCTTAGCATATGGGTCAGCATTGATATATGAAGTACTTCATTTGAGGATAATGCCTCTGTAATTATGCTAGAAATAGAGAGAGAAATTGATAACCCAATTACTATTTTTTAAGCCATAAGTTCAGTTACTCACATTGATCCTTTTTCTTGGGTGGGTTTAGTCAAAATTTGTTATTTGAACTGTAAATGATATCGATTTGACTTGGTTGTTGACAATGGCTAGGCGTCACGGATGGCAACTCCCTGCTCATTCTTTTCAGGTTTGACGTTTTTGACTTCTTCTCCTTTTAATCGGTTGAAAATTTGAAAATTTCTTTTGGGTATTTGACTTCGAAATGTGGATTCATATTTTTCTAATGTAGTTGGGATTCTAATAATTAATGATTACTTTTCAGAGTCTAGCTTACAATGTAGTAATATTTCATACTTGGTTAGTTTGAAGATGAAATTAGAAAGATAAGAACAAAAAATATTGGAAGAGAAAATGTTTTTACAGTGTATTTGAATAATTGGAAAAGCTAGTTTTGCAACTAGCACATATTATTGCTCAAAGTATGATTTACTTATTTGAGTTAGAGCAAACATAGGTTGAAATCAAGTTAACTTGATCTTGATGGATCGTTTTCCTTTTCTGAGCTTGCATAGTATAAGTGCTTTTTCGCAATTGACAAACTAATGGATTATGTGAAAAAGACGAAATACTAGAAAAAAAAACTTCAAAATGCTTGGCCCTCTATATCCTCTCATATTCCTATTTTACAGTTTTGAGCTATGTTGCTCGGACTCTTAAAAAAGGGAGAAGTATCCGTGTCGACACGACACGACACAGATACTGACACGAGATATGGGTCGAATACTTGGTCTTGCACTTGGACACAGCAGCAAAAGGAGAAGACAGTGGACGGCGTGGAGTATTGCTTCTGGCTTGCGTTTGTGGTGGCAGCAAACCCATTTATTTCGAGTATTGTGGTAGTATTTTGCAGAAATTTATGGAGGACAGGAGCATGGCAGCAGAATTTTGTAGAAAGGGGAAGATAAGAGATGAAGAAGACGATAGGTTCCTCGTTTAGAAGACGATAGGTTTAGTCCTTTTGGTGAGTGTTAAATGGGCTTTTGTCAAGCCCAATGAATAAGTTAATGATAGAGGAAATTAGGTGGTTTCAAAAGTCAACAATTTATACTGCCAAAAATTGGGAATTGTCTCCGCCAAATTTTATAATTTATTGTAAGTGGCGTAAGTTATTGTTTTATTTAAGATAAAATTAATTTAATATTTAATTCTAAATTTGTTTGATTCAATACTTCAAGTTATACTTATCCATTTTGAGTGATTTAAATATGTTAGAAAGGTTAAAAGGCATTCAAGATAAATATATTACGGAAGAAGTATCCCGTACCCTTTTCCAAAATTCGGATCATTTTTAACTGTATCCCCATATCTTAATTTTTAAAATGAGAAGGATCTGACTTCTGGATATGTACCCATATCCGACACTCGCACCCGTGTCCGAGCAACATAGGTTTTGAGAATTGTTCTTGCAGATTTTTGTGTTGTTAGTGGAATAAGATTTGTTGCTTCAAGGGGGGTTTTGCTCCGGATCACCTAAAACATAAAAGCTAATGGATTTTGACATTTTATCTCATTGCTCTATTTTACTGGGTTGTTGAAATACAAAAACTATAGTTTTATCATTCAGAAATGCACCTTGCACCATTATAGCTATAGATTTAACAATATGTTTCGGCATTAATTGCTTAATTATTTGATCACTGAGAATTCAGCTGAGACAGAATTCTTATAAAATCTTATAGTGGAATATGTTCCTGCTTATATTCTTTTAGAGGGAGGAATATTATCACCTTCATCACATCGAAATTCTTGAGGCTCAAATATATAAGTTCGAAGCATGAAATTCCAGTTCATTGTTAATTTTATGTCAAATTGTTAGAGTAGTTTATATAATAATCTTCTTTCTTCTATTAGTAATTTAGGTTTGAGCCTTTCCTGCCCATCCTTACCTTTCTTTCTATTGTTTCTTTTGCAATGCAGGTTGTGGCTATAACAGTTTTTTTCTTGTTATCTGTTGCTTTCTATGCTTTTTTTGCTCCATTTCTTGGGAAAGACATCTACGAGTACTTTGCGATCGGCATTTACTCCTTCCTGGTAAATGCTCTCTGTGCTTAGTCTTTTTGTTATTTTTGCTGAATCCTGCCATGATCCTGTTTGCAGAAGCTTCACTGCTTCTTATTCCGTGCAATTAATATTTCCAGGCACTGTGTGTATTTATACTTTACACAAGGTGCACAGCTATTAATCCTGCTGATCCTGGAATTCTCATTGAAGCCGACAAGTCTTCAACTTGTCGGTCACATAATGAAACAGATGTCCCTGGTAAGCAATTCAACCATGTTATGAATGAAAAATATCCTTAAAATGTTCAAATACACTACCTGATTGGAAGATTGAGGATATTTGCTGTATTTGTAATATGAGTTATTACAACCTACAAGTGCACCACTGTTGGACCTTTCTGGACTAGATACTTGAACAAAGGCCCTAAGGATTATGATGTGGCTACATTTGAAGTTTTTTCTTTTTTTAATTGAAGCCTATTGGAATATTTAGATTTGAAATTTCCACATTACAGCATTTTTTCCAAGTTTTGTTGATAGCTTTATGGTGTTTATAAGATATATCTACCATTGAGGAGCCAGGCAAGATGGGAATAAAGAATGGAGGAAGATCTTACAGGCATGATGCAGGCTGTTGTTCGAAAATTGGAGGCTTTCTCTGTTGTTGTCTTGTGAAGGAGGATTGCCGTAAAGATGAAGATCATCTACCAGAGCAAAATGGTGAGGAAGATGCTTTATTCTGCACATTGTGCAATGCTGAGGTACAGTTTATAAATGTTTATTTATAATTATGTGGAATGCATAATACATAAACAGGATTTAGGGAAGGGCTATACATTTCATATCTTAGCCAATCAGAGTTTTTTTCTTCTACATTNGCACATTGTGCAATGCTGAGGTACAGTTTATAAATGTTTATTTATAATTATGTGGAATGCATAATACATAAACAGGATTTAGGGAAGGGCTATACATTTCATATCTTAGCCAATCAGAGTTTTTTTCTTCTACATTATCGAGAATCAGTTTACTGTACTTGATTACAATGCCAATGGCCTGAACCATTAACTTTAATTTGTTTCAGAAAAAA
>CAIGRN010186713.1:0-18136 GCA_903798345.1 Fraxinus anomala
TATAAATTTTTAAAAATTACAAAGATTTTGAAAAATAAAAAATGTACATTTCAAAAAACATTAGAAAATGTATATGTATATTTGTAATTTAGTATATATATTTTTTGAATTTTAGAATGTGTTAATAATAATAAATAAATAAATAATATTTTTAACGAGCAGGCGAGTCGAGCTTAAGTTCGGCTCGCCTGCTCGGCTCGCCTTGGGCAAGCTGGGGCACGAGCCGAGCTCACCCAAAACCCAAGCTCGGCTCGTTGGTCACTAGCCGAGCTCGTTCGCAATGGGCCGAGCCGGCTCGGCTCGGCCCATCACTCCTAACAATTCAATATAACTTTACATACTTTACCAATTTATTTTCTATTGTGCATGAACTAAGTTTGGACTAATTATAGTTAATTTGAAGAAACTCTTGTATGCCAATCATTTTCAATTAAATTATAAGATGAAGAGAGAACGAATAGGGTTGTGAAGCTAATTTTCATTAGTAGGTATATCTAAGTCATTTATGCTAAATACTTACTTGACATCCATATTCAGGGCTATTTTACCGTAGACCGAACTACCAATAAGTGACCCTTTCATCTCCACAAGTGGCCACGTGAGCAGAAGACTAACCACTGACTCTGTCCATGTGACATTTTTTTAGTTGAAGACTCGGCATCCCAATTATCCAGTCAGCACTAGAAAGGTTATTTATAGGAGATTTGTGTAAGGTGATCTTAGGCTGTTGTACTAAATGATTTGTCATCTTGTTGGTGGGTCAACCGTATCATATATTTGATTCTGTACCTTTTGTAGCTATTATTGTATACTTGAAAGTGGTTTTCTCACTTAACTGTCTTAAAAATGTTGGTTTGTCTCTAGACTTTCCTAATTGTCTTGATGAAACACAATGGAAAGATTTTCACGTCTTTCGAGAACATCCTAAGGGAACCGTATTGTGCCATGATGGTTGTCATGGAACGTGTGGCTTGAGATCACTTCAGAATTGGATCCACCCTTCGTTCCTTCAACCATGAAATGGACGCTCCAAGACAAAGTGTGGAATTACTATCTACCTATTTCTACCATTGAGTCGTCATGAGATGAACCTTTAGATTTGGTTGCGCGCTTGGACACCATTTAAGGTTGGTGAGAATAGGGTTGGCCCTTAGATAGTCGTCTTGGTAAATTTATCTGTACTTCTAATCTGTGATGACAATTTAATAATTGATCCATTTGAATGGATGTTATATATCGATCATACGTGACGGTTGAATCGAAGTGCGTAAACTGATCCCGTTAAGTTGTGTTGAGAAACGTGACCGGTCAACTCAAGTATTCAGTGCAAGATGAATGATTGTAATTTTTGTTAATTAAAATAATAATTCATTTTGGAACAATTTCTAGTGCATTAACTGGTCAACTCAAGTATTAATATAGCTTTTATATTTGCACAATTTATGCACTATTTGAGAACAATTCAACATTTTAGAAACGTGACTGGGACGATATATATATATATAATATTTCCTCTTACTCATTCTACTAGAATATTTTTCCCCACATTAGCCAGTCAACTCGAGCAATCATATAGTCCAAACCCACCCCCAAATATAAATACCATCATTCCTTCAATTTTCCTTCTTAACAAGAGTGCTCTTCGCATATGATTTTTAAAAAAATATACACACATATATACTGATATATGATTCTTAATGGCGACTCCCAAGAATCATCGTAAAGGAGGCCACGAGAAAAACTGCAGGAAGGGATTATTATCAGAAAAAGCATCGTCGTTTCACGGAAGAAGTGGAAGGGTGGTGGTGGAAGAGATACTGCCATGGACAAGAACAGTGTCTGACTTGGTGGCGGGGAAGAGAGTTGGTCCAGGGTTGCCGGATTTAGTGGTGGTACAAGAAGGGCGTAAGCTGATGAAATTGCTGCTGAATGTGACAATACAGAGAAGCCTTGGCGCCGTACAGGTGGTGATGCCGCCGGAGGCCACGGTTGAGGATTTGATTACGGCGACGCTGAAGCAGTATACTAAGGAGGGAAGATGGCTGATTCTCCCATCTACAGATCCTTCTGGCTTCGACCTTCATTACTCTCAGTTTAGCCTAGAAAGTAAGCTTTCTTGTCATTAGCCATGAATCCTCTTATTATTTTAAAATATTTTTCTTATAATTAAAAGGTAAGTTTTTAAATTTATAATTTTTCTTATTATTTATTTAGTTGGATTAGTATAATCTGCAAGAATTACTGTAAATTAAAATCCAAACAAATCATTCATTGTACCAAATTTTTTGTAAAATATACTAATATTATGGAGAGGGAGACATGTAAAGTGACAATTGAGTGGTTTATTAAACAATTGTTGTCATGTTGTGACCTGCAGATTTGGATCGGGAGGAGAAGCTAATAGCTTTGGGGTCAAGGAATTTTTTTCTGCACCCAAAGAAGGCGTTGGAGGCCACATAGACGGCGGTTCTATGACAACAGCACCGCCGTCGAGCTGTTCAAAAGAAGAATCAATAATGGGTTGTATTGGATCAAGTTCAATGATTTTTTATAGTGAAAAAATTGTTGCTTCCAATCGTACCAGTAAATCTGTAAAAACAGGTTTAAGATTTTTGGAGTAAGAAGAATGTGTCGTTTTGATATCTTAAAATGTTTAGCATATGTACATCTTTTAGCAACGACAAGGAAACAAGGGATTGGATCTCATGGAATAATGTTATTTCCTTAATTAGACATATAAATGTTGTCAAAATAGGTCCTCGTATATGAATTATGTGTAAAATCTCGTAATTTACTTTTTGAAAAGAAGAAACAAAATAATTATAATTTACCTCGCGGGCATGTTCTTTTCCCCATTATTTCATAGTCCTGAATTTCTACTTTGAATTTGACATTTTGTCGATTTCGTTTTAGATTAAAATGCTCATTGTCTTATGAATTTGATGAGGACATATTTTTAGTATTAACTCACTATCTTGTGACTTCAAAGAAATAATTATAACTTACAATTGATACTTCATATTTTAGTGGAAAATTCATTTTATTTTCTTGGGTCATTAGTATTTTTTACAAATCAAGCTAGTTGACTGGTCTATATTTTCATTTGAGCAAATCTCATGTTTGTGACAATAACAGATCTTTCTTTCTTTATTTTTCGAAAGTTCCAGAATCTCTCTCTCTCTCTCTCTCTCTCTCTCTCTCTCTCTCTCTCTCTATTTTCTTAATTGTTTTTCTTTCTTAATTTTAGTTTAGAAGATTTGCACTTCTTGTTTTCAACATTTGCAGTATGTTACTAATTTAAATTCAACAATTTTTGGCATCAAACATTCCAAACTTTAATTGCAAATCATGTCCTTCTGTCAATTTTTACATTTAAATCCACAAAAAATCACGAATTTGACATCCTTCTTAAATAAACCAAAAAAAACCCAATGTGTCTTCAATTAAGATTTTAATGGATATTAAAAATCCTTATAAATTTAGGTATCCTCAATTGAAATTTTAATTAAATTCATTAAAATATAGGTGTCCTCAACTGAGATTTTAATGAAATTCAATGAAATCTTTTAAAATTTTGGTATCCTCAATAACTAGTGGATTTATAAAATTTTCATTAATAAAATAATTTTAAAAGATTTGAATGGATTTCAAGCTTAAAAATACATATAATCAATTTTTTTTAAAAATTTCACCATATTTGATGAGATTCTTATAAAATTTGTGGAAATCTATTTGAATTTATAAAATTCATTCGGATTTATAATATTTTATAATCTATCGCAAATAAAAAATAAAGAAAAATTATAACAAGAGTCCCAAATTTCATTTTGAAAAATACAATAGATCATGTCCTGGCAACCAACTATCACACAACTTGCTTGCCACCATAACCACGTTATAACCACCCCTGCTGAGACTATCATTGCCACCACCAGTAGAGGTTGACGCATACATTTTGAGTTAAAGAACACAATCAAACCTTATACAAATCGAATACTTTGTTGTTAATTTTTAAGTGTACTTGACCCGAGAAAATATAGATTTACATTTAAAAAATATTTTTTTATTAATATTTTGCTTAACATTTTCATCCATTTGATTTCGAATAGTCATTTTATTAATATTTTGTTATTCAAAAGAAAATGCATATTTACGTTTAAAACATTTATAGTGTATTTAATACGAACAATCAATTCAAGTAATCGAAAAGAAAAATATATAACTAATATTCAATAATAATAATCAATCAAATAAACACAATTCTTTAAATATAAATCAAATTGAATATAACACATTCTATATATACAATTTGATAGGAGAAAATACAAATTTAGATTTTAATTAGTTTAAAATTTGATTAGAAAATGAAGATTTGTATTAGATATGACAATTTATAGAAAAATTATAGACAAATTTTAAAAAATTAGAAAGCTTAAAGTTTTGATAAAAAGCGTGATGGGAGAATAAGAGAGATCAAGAGAAAAGAGAAAAAAATTCAAAATTTTTGTGATTTTGTCCCCGTTTGATGGAAATTAAAATCAGATTTTTAGTAAATTTTGATAAAAATTGAAAAGTAATGAATTCCATAAAGTATGTTATTAATTGTTAAGTTTGATTTAGATTAAAATTTAAATTTCTATCAAACATGAAATAAAATAAAAAATTTAAAAGTTGGGGGGTCACACGACCAGGACCCCCAGTCCGCCAGTGACCCCACCACCATTGAACAATAGGTAAGAGTTTGTCTCTTTATTTTTAAGACGATAGGATCTCACACTAATACATTCCATCTTTCAACGTTCATTTCTCAAAATAAAATGACCGATTGCTTCAATAATAGGAGCACTCTTACAATAACAATGTCCTAAAAAATGTTTTTTTGACACACTTTTAATGAAAGCAAAAACTAACTAATGCAAAATAACGCTTTTAAACAACTGCAGAGTATGTGACGTTATAAAATGCTCCGAATGATTCTGTAAATGAGAAATATAATTATTTAAAAATTATGTTTGTAAAAGAGAGCACATGGAAATAACATTTTGGATGGGCACGATCTGGTTCAATCTGATTTCAAGGTGAATTGAATCGTTTACAATAAAAATTGAGTATTTTATAAATGAGACCGTCGGGTCCAACTTTAGTTATGAAATTGAATTGGTTCGATTATGTACCATACTTTATTTAAGTTCTTCAATTTTCTCATAATTCGAACAACTATTTTAATTCTCCTAATATTTGAAACAACACAACAATCTACAAATAATCTTAATCCAAAATGACAAATATAATCCAAATTAAAAAACAAAAACAAAAACAAAATAACTAGTAGTCTAATAAAATTAATTTACCAACATACACGAATGATCGAAAAGTAAATAACAATAAACCATAAGCAAATTTCATTTCCATCACATTGATTCATTCGCTTCAAGCCAACAAATCTATGTAAAAAAACATGAAACGTGAAATATAAATTAAAAGTAATTGAAATAATTTTGTATGATATTAGTAATGACCAGCCATTTAATCATGCGTTGCTTGGTTCAGTTGTGAAAAAATAAAATAAAAATTGACAAATTTAATTCTTCTTTTCGATTATTCATTTCTGGGTTTAGAACTAGAAATGAAATCAAACCCGTCAATTCATGATTCTAATACCAATTACTTATTTTAACTTAAGAAAAAGCAAGCCGAACCATTCAATTGGATCCGAAATTTTTGTCCACCGCTAAACGACACGTTGTAATAGATATATACTGTGAGAACAATATATGTTCAAAAAAGACGAGCATTGTCTGAATTATGAGAAATACATTGGTATGGTGAGAACATTTTCAAGTGACTTTCTATTTTTAAAGAACATGTTCTATCATTTGGAGAACATTTATAAATTTAGAGAGTTAAAATTTTGAAATACTCCAACAAACTCTTTATATTTAATACTAAATTTTACTACTCCCAAAAAAAAAATCTATGTAAAAAAACATGAAACATGAAATATAAATTAAAAGTAATAGAAATAATTTTGTATGATATTAGTAATGACCAGCCATTTAATCATGCGTTGCTTGGTTCAGTTGTGAAAAAATAAAATAAAAATTGACAAATTTGATTCTTCTTTTCGATTATTCATTTCTGGGTTTAGAACTAGAAATGAAATCAAACCCGTCAATTCATGATTCTAATACCAATTACTTATTTTAACTTAAGAAAAAGCAAGCCGAACCACTCAATTGGATCCGAAATTTTTGTCCACCGCTAAACGACACGTTGTAATAGATATATACCGTGAGAACAATATATGTTCAAAAAAGACGAGCATTGTCTGAATTATGAGAAATACATTGGTATGGTGAGAACATTTTCAAGTGACTTTATATTTTTAAAGAACATATTCTATCATTTGGAGAGCATTTATAAATTTAGAGAGTTAAAATTTTGAAATATTCCAACAAACTCTTTATATTTAACACTTAATTTTACTACTCCCAAAAAATATTTATTATTTTTCTTTATATTTTATTTAACTAACTTTTCTTTAGATTATTTTATTGTTTTCCTACATTGTAATTTGATTACTTTGAATACATTTAATTATAAATAGTGANTTATATTTAACACTAAATTTTACTACTCCCAAAAAATATTTATTATTTTTCTTTATCTTTTATTTTAACTAGTTTTTCTTTAGATTATTTTATTGCTTTCCTACATTAAAAATTGAAATTTTTTAAATGCATTAAATTATAGAGAGTGCGTTTGGTAATCCAAATTTGTATAGTCAAACCACTCTCTAAATTAAAATGTTAATTTAAAAAGTTTCTTGAAGCATGATTTTAAACGTCGACTCTTTAAAATAGAGAGCATCTCATATTTAAAGAATCTCTTGGAGATGCTCTGAGGGCTAGTCGATAATTGGCAAATCTGGGCCCGATGAAATCGGCCCATTAAAAAAATAATAAAATCTCGAACAACAATATTTTGAAAACCCTAGGTCGGGCCCGAATTGCAAATTTCCTTCCCTCGTTAAACCTCTATAAAACCCTCAACCCCTCCTACAAAAACCACACAAATACGTTGTCTTCTGCTTCAAATCTCTCTGCTTTCTCTGCGCGTCGTTATTCAATATGGAATTTTGGGGTAGCTTTCGTTTCTCAGCTCCACTAGTTAATCTCCAATCTGTTTCAATGAGTTTAGTCATTATTTTTTTTTTCACAATCATAAACTGTTATGTGATTTTTTTATTGGCTGAGAACCGTGAGTTTGTTTTTTCTGTATTTTATCTTTGTGTTTGATAATATAAACGGGGTTACATGATCTTTTATTTGTTGTTAAACTGTTTTGTTAAGAGTGTTTTAGCTCTGTGTTTGAGTTCAATTCCTCAAGAATCTATTGCTTTTAACCTTATATTTTGGGATAGAGCATGCTTGGCTAAGCTTAAAACTTTTGCCTATAAGCACAAGAAAGTTCAAACAAAGTAATTCATTTTTTCCTTTAAAAAAAAGATCTTGAAACTTTTTTTTCATGTTGTTTATATATTAAGTGATATTTTGCAGGTCCTTATAAGTATATGCCTTTCGTCGATTTCATGTTTTTCTCTGCTGATTAAATAATTAAACTTATCTCCTATAGTTTAAAGTCTGAGGGGACATATTCATGACTTTATCAGAATAGTAGAGGATAAGTGTGTCAATGAAGTAATTTATATTTGCATTTTATTTCATTCTGAATGTTAAATTTGCACGATTTATGCAGGAGTTGAAGTTAAAGCTGGAGAATCACTGAAGGTTCAACCTGAGTTTGGCAAACTGATTCATATTTCACAGGTTGGAATTTGGAGTTTGTTGTAGTACAACGGCTTTTTGTATTACGAGGTTATAAATGTTGAATTATTTTGCTACTATTTTAGGCAGCACTAGGAGAGGTGAAAGATGTGAAAGGAGCCAAACGTGTTCCCATTCGTATGAAGATTGATACAAATAAGTATGTATTAGGGACTCTTTCAGCAGAGGATAGACCTCAGGTGATGTTTGACTTGGTATTTGAGAGGGAGTTTGAGCTCTCTCATGACTGGAAAAGTGGGAGCGTCTACTTTATTGGCTATATCACTGATGATCAAATTCAAGGTACATATGTTTTACTTATATCAGTTATTATCATCACGTTTCATTCATGCTTAGTGCTGTGTGAGTGTGATTATGTGAGCTTACTTCGAAAGAATTGTGTGTGCTGTGTTTTATTCTTCGTTGAAAACGTTACAAAGTATTGTCTAGTGCAGACATCATTGTCTTATTGCATGTGTGAATAAGAGGTCTTGCTTGGGAATTTAATGTTTTGATGCTTTCTCAAGTTTGCTGTATTTGAGTGGCATTTGAATATTGTCTATTGCATAATTGTGTTAGTTTGATAGTTGCAAGGCATGAAGCAATTTTGTATCTCTGTTTTTTCATCCCTCAAGGAAAGAAGTGTTTTTCGCTTCCCATTTCTCTTGAAGTCAAGACAGGCGATAGTTTCTGCTGAACAATTAATATTAAACTTTGAAATGGTGGCGTGTTTTGGGATGTGCATTCCTGTAGATAAAGGATATCAGTTTTTGTTGTCCTGTTTTGATGGAACTGATGCAATTATTCGTTTTATCTAGATGAGCATGATTTTTCAGATGAATCTGATGATGAGGAATATCCAATTGAGGCTCTTGAAAATGGTGGTATGCTAACTATCACTTTCTCTGTCATTCTGCCTGTGTCCTTCATTTCATGGCTTTACCTCAAAATGCACAAACAGTTTCAAGTCTCGTTGGTTTCTTTTACTCTTTCAATATCAGATGTGGGAAACAAGAACTTACTGTTTAGGTTTGTTAACTCCTCAGGTAAACCCCAGCTCAAGGTTGAGGACGTGAAGCGTACAAAAGATACGGCTACTGCTGCTAAGACTGGAACTAAGAAAGAAGAGGCCCCTGAATCTGATGACGGTGAAGATGATGATGATGTTGATTCAGACGATAGTGGATCTGATGATTTATCAGGAGAAATAGTATGTCTCCATTCTCATAACTCGAGGAGTTTTACTGGGTTATTTGCCTGAATCTCTTTGTTTGCTTCCTTCGAGATCATTCATTTCAAATACTTCCATTTTTCTGTTCCCCACTGATTTCAAGATGTTGGATCGTGTCTAGGACTCGGAAGATTTGATGGATGCGAGTGATGACTCCAGTGATGACGAAACGCCAAAGGTACTTGAATTTACTATTTTTATATGTATGATCTAAAAATATATGCGACTTCTGTTGATTTTTATTCTTGTATTAAAGGTGCAGCAGCCCAAGAAAAGGCCATCTTCTGTGTTGGAAACTCCCGTTTCCAACAAAAAAGCAAAAATGGCTACTCCTGGTAAAACAGAAATAATTTTTTTTTTCTTTACAAGATACCTGATATTTCAGCTATATGTATATTCTATCTGAGATTTCCAAATGTACTGTGGATTCTTGGTTAATTAAATTCTTTTGTGTAGGCAATAAAAGCATTCACAATGCGACTCCTTCAAAAAAGGCTGGAAAAACTCCGACTGGCAACAAAACCAAGTAGGAGACGAGTTTTACTAGAGGGGATTGATCCATTGAAGTTTTGTTAGATATTCTTACAATAGCAAAATACGAAAGCGCCTCATGGATTATTGTTTTTCTTGAAAGAATTGAGTATGCAGCTCAATTTTGTCACAGATTATGGCTTATGCATTTTTCTCGACACGTTAAAATATGCTTAAAAACAAATCAAAATAGTGAATTTTAGAATGTGTAATTGAAAAATAAAATAAAGTTTTGAATTTACATACCAGAATATTTCGATGTAAAAATGTTTGCTTAAGAAAGATTTTGATGAAAAAATAATTTTAAATAATAGTAAACAGGGGTTTAATTTATTTTAAAAAAACAATTTTCTTGTTTTTCCCCTACTTCCAAATCTATTGTGTAAGCAGCTTTAAACTGAATTTGGTCTTGGTAATTCAAATTGCAATCACGCCTCTTGTACACAACCTTTTTGACAGCCTGTGTAGAAATTCTGATCATTGAGTGCAAAAAATATTGTTAAAATTAATGTGTAAAAATCTTTCAACTCACATGATTTCAAAGATGTCCAGCTCGATGTACATGTAATATGATTTTTCAAATTGTGACATCAGTTTTGTTCGTTGAGAATTCATGATTGCAGAAAAATCTCAGTGGCACGTTCTCACTTGCGCTCTCACATGAAAAACTCTAGTTTTTCTCCGTCTTTCTATTTTCATGATACCTGTCAATATCGTAACTCCATAGACCATAGCATATTGAGAAGACCATTCAAATCGCATAGAAGGCAAAAAACTCGTACATCAAACTAGTACTTGAATTTCGAAACATACATAATCTACTTATGAATTTTGAAAGAAACAGTATCTAGGAAGATGGCTCATACGAATATTCAGTTTTCCAAGAAATACCATTAGAAATTAAATCTGGGACCATCACGCAGACCTTCAAATCCTTTCATATAAATCGATTCAACCAAGATATCGAAGATAATAAGACATCCTACCACAACATGAAAATGTCCAACAAAGCAAACGAACTACGTTGCTGCTTCTAACCTGCATTTCTGCAAGGAAAACAAAAGAGTATTGAGGTTTTGGGATCTCGACCACTTCCAGCACCAATGGAGTTCTTCACCTTTCCTGCTCTGCCCTACAAATCTGTTAAACCAAACTGTCTGGCTTGCACCAAAACACCTGTACACATGATTTAAATAAGTTCTCGATCCTTATAAGCAGGAAACCTGGACCTGCAACACTCAATTTACAGTGAGATCTGTAACTTAAAGAATGAAGATTTGAACCAGAGATCAGTGAAAACTCACTAGCCTGGTTGTGTTGGGCCAAATTGCATATACAAGCAAACAAGCAATGACAAATAACAAAGGAGATGTGTGTCCAATGCAAGTTGTTTATGAGAGCATGAATCGCCGATGGTCCAGTTCAGATTAAAAATAAAACTAAAAACCTTGATTGCAAGAGACGAAGTTCAATACAAGTTGCATAATTCCAAGGCAAATGAACAAGTAGTACTGAGTGACATTTGCAGTCGTTAATAATTGAGATACAAAACATTGACAGCATTCAGAAAGAAGTTTTATATCAATAACAAGCCATCCTANGAAGTTCAATACAAGTTGCATAATTCCAAGGCAAATGAACAAGTAGTACTGAGTGACATTTGCAGTCGTTAATAATTGAGATACAAAACATTGACAGCATTCAGAAAGAAGTTTTATATCAATAACAAGCCATCCTAAGTGGTTAAGAGAGTTATGACACAGAATTATGTCCTACATCATTTGTTTTTAATTGCCAGATTTCTATAAAAAAACATATGAACCCCACACTTTCTTTCGAGAAACAGCATCTAAGAGTACGACTCTTCTCCCAGTCAGATGAAAATCTTAATAAATTATTATCTTATTTAACAGTTATGAACTCAGCATATTGTTTAACATCCTCTCAATTTCAGTGACAAATTTGGATTAGTTATAGCACATAAAAAGCAGACATTGATGAAAGGAAACAGAAAAAAATGGTTATCATGGAGATTTTGTTTTGCAAGGTTATAATAAATGCCAGTTGAATTGAATGGAAAAAGAATTTGTGACTTTTGCATAGAGGGCAGAAAACTAGTATTTTTCAATAATATAGGCAATGGCAAACCATAAAGGTGTCTAAATAGTTTCCCTATTTAAAAGGAAATGAATAGCTGGTGTACGTATTAAACATAATAGGTATGGCAGCAAAGATGAAGGGGATCACATAGAGAGACAGAGTAGATCAGCCACAAAATAATGACTACCATAACAACATAATTTGGAAGGTTGTATGGTAGCTCAGTGAACTTTGATGTATTGATGTGTACTATAACCTTTCCATGCAGTCAAGCACACAAATCAAGCATGTTGAAAAGGATCAGAAAAGCACATAAGTGTTGACATTATTTTTCACATTCCTTAAGACAAAATTGTAAACCTGCACACCACCTGCACAGTGGAAAATGCGCAATAAGCTATACTAAAAGGACAGGTGGGCTCTCAGAAAAAAGAAAAGTTTTTACTTAAGAGGAAAGAATAATGGTGCTCGAAAGATAAGAACAACGAACCAGTGCTCAAATCATCAGTACCCATATCAACTTTGCTGTGGTGGCTCCTGGGCATGGTACTGATCTCCATTCTGCACGTAACCATTGTCATCAGTTTCATTTCTATCATCAGCCCCACCAGCATTGACTTTGTTAGAATGTTCTGCCTCTTCCTTTTCCCTGTTCCATTGCTCAATTTTAGCTCGTCTCTCTTCACTACCTTCCCTAACAGGACTGCGATCCCTCCTTCCACCTGGGCTCCTGCTTCTACCCCTCTTATGACTAGGACTTGTACTTCTGCGCCTCCTGCTGCGACCCTCATGGTAATCACGATCATCATATCTCCTACTGTGACTGCGATGGCCATGAGAGCTCTCTTCATAGCTACGGTGCCTGTAGGGGCTTCTGCTACGCCTTCTCTTGTATCTCCCAAACAAGTGGCATCTCAACTCCCTAATTATTCACATATAAGACACATTAGCGAACGATCAAAACTTAACCACTTTTCTTACTTTTCCACCACAAGAAAGGTCAGGCTTTTACCTGCTAATTCTTTTCAGATGCATAAAGTTGCAGTACCCACCACGATTGCAAGTATTCTCGTCATACTGCCTACATGTAGCTTCACGAAAATCAGTCACTGGAGAAAAATCAACAATAATGGGCTGTCCTGCAGATATGATATTTGACATCAGCAGATGCAGATGCACCACGATATCTTTTCTTTTTGAATATTACATGAAAATAACTTATTACAGTGAAATAAAATCTAACAGACTCCTTGTAATATTCGTTAATAAACCACTGTACACAGAATCTCAAACAAAGGGGAAAATGATACATATTATTTCAGACTGGACATATAGAATGATACGGCAATTTAAGCCTCTATTAGCCATGGAATTGGTGTCAAAAACAGGAAAAAACTATGTGAGTATTGCACAACAGCATATTTATCCACGTATTTCTCCTATAAGGAATGATGTTGGGACATGGTGACAATGTACGAACGGAAACCTTCAAGAAAGGAGGGGAAACTAAACCCTTGTTTGAGCCCCATTTTATCAAAAATTCATTTTTTCAACCACATATTCTCCAATAAAATAATATTACACGTAAATTGAAAACTTTTTCTTCATTTTAAACCACAAATGGGGCTCAAACAAGAGCTAAATTTACCAAAATAGAGAGAGATGGAAACTCAAATGGCCAGGTTTAGAAAGAGTACCATATTTTTGAATATAGAAACACAAGGTGCTGCCGTGCTAATATACTTACTGAATGAATTTGAACATGTCAAACAATGGGTTGCGTTATCTAAAATTAGGTAATGACACAGTTGTAAAATTCACCACCTCTCCCACTTTTGGGTAAATAGAGAATAAGTATAAACTTAAAAACAAAGATGGAGTTATGTATGTACTGAACAGAATTTTGGTAAGGTGCAAATAGTATATGCATGCAATACCAGGTATTATCCCTATTACAGTTCTGTAACACAGAAAACAAGTGTTGACCAACTACTAAGAAAACTCAATAACGAAGAACAGCAAGATGTAATCCAGTACCAGCATAAAATCTTCCAGTCAAATTTTTCAACGCATTTGCAGCATGCTCTTCCTCTCTGAACTGAACATAAACATTGCCAACCTGCCAAAATACAGGATATGAATATTAATATGATCAAAAAAACAAGAAGAATGAAAATGCCAATAGAATACCACATGAACGAGTCAAGGTAACTTGCCATGTGGTCAGCCAAATTGTCGCAGATGTTCAAGCTTTCAATCTCTCCATACTTGTTGAGCTCCTCAAACAAGTCTTCATAAAATTCCTAAACATCAATAGAAAGTAAATAACCATGCTATTAAATCCCACAGTGCACCATCCACAGAAAGATATCATGAGCAGATACAACGCCCATATACTCTCATAGGATAAATCATCATCGTGAAATAAAGTGAGACCAGTTTGAATCTTAAATTTGCTAGAAAAGCAAAAGAGAAAGGTCAAAGAAAATGACGAAAGGATACAGTGACCCAGTAATCTTCAATAAAAACCAAATGTAGATTTAGATTTCTCAAATTTAGTCACCCCATAATAATAATAATAATAATAATAATAATGTGACAACCAGATCCGAAAAACTTTAGTCAACCAAAGAAAATAATCCTACAACAAAACTAGAGTTCAAAACCGTAAACAAACCCTTCGTCAAAAAATACACATAAACCCAGTCCAACCTCATATTCGTCTAAAAAGTAACACACCCATATTAAGTTAAACTTCATCAAAATCACTACTATCAACTAATAACCCTCTACCGTAGCTTAATTACAGTAAATCATTTCCGCAACATATTAATAACATCAATTAAAACAACAATAGGAATCTCTAAAACTAATCTTCCTCCCAAAACTGGCTTTACCTCAAAATGTTCCTGTATCGCTTTGGGATCGATGGGCTGACCCTGAGCATCAACACCAGGAGTGATCATGTCAGGACGCTGGTACATGTTAGACAGCAATATTGTTGGACTTATGCTGGGCTTGGTATGGAGCCTGGAACACCGGTCCCCGTGTCTGCACGCGCCGATCTTGAAGTAGAAGGGGCAGTTCACACGATCCTTCTCCGTACCAAATATCGATGCCAAATGCTCCGCCATTTATGATGATGATAAACACCGATTTTTGGAGTTCAATTGTGCGATTTGGGAATTTGGAGAAAGAAAGGAGAGGGTTACACCATTTGACTTGTGACCGAAGTCGTCCGCCTATCTGGGCTAAAGCTAAAAAAGGTTTTAATTTTTATTTATTTATTTTTTTAATTCATAAACAAAATATAACATAAATCAAAATCAATAATTAATTTTACAGATATACATTCCTTATTAACTTTAATCACATATTTTACGTAACTCATAATTTTTCAACAACATATTCCAACAAATTTTATTAAAATCTATTAAAAATATAATTTTTAATCGAATCCAAATAGTATTACTTTACTTATTCAATATTAGTATTCTAAAAAGTGTAAGTGTGACGAAGTGGGAAGGTCAAGCTTCGATCTAGACGAGCCTAGACATTAAAAGCTTACAAAAAAGTTTCTTATTTTAATATTATTTTGAATTTTTAAATCAAATAAAAAATTATGTAATAATTAAAATGTAAAAAACGTTGAAAAATATAAAAAATAAAATAGAGAAAATTGCGAAGCGAGGCTTAGGCGCTACTTTTTACAACATTATTCAATATACAAATAGTATGAATTGTGAATAAAAGTATTTGAGGTGCAGACATTTCAAATGAGGTGGTTTGCCCGAGTGGTTAAGGGGGAAGACTTAAGATCTTCTGCACATAAGTGCGCGTGGGTTCGAACCCCACAGCCACCAATGAATTTTATTTTTTTGTTTAATTTATATTTTCAGTTATTTCAGTCATTCCTTAATCTCGATGTATAATCCTTATACCAAAAGTAAATTTTAAAATTTCGTAACGTTATTTTATGTCACTAATTTCTATCGAGTTAAATAGCTTATATAAATAGTGAAACACTCTCTTACAATTCGAGACAAGTTTTTTTAATTTTGTTGCAACCTAATCTATGATAATTTGCACGGAATCTTTATTTATTGGACAAATGTGACACGTCCCCAAGAAGTGATACTAAGGTAGTAGTTCGAAAATCACACATTTTCAGATGTTATACCGTGAAGAAAAAAAAAAAAAAAAGATTAGAAGGAAGATGTTGATGAAGCTAAAATAGCTAAACCAGAAAAATCTGTACCAACCTCAATTGAGAAGGAAGAAATTAAAAAAAATACCCAATGTTAAGAGCATTATGTCCAGTCAGGGCTCATGTACATCCCAATGTGTGAATTGTTTTTATGAACAATAAATGAGAACATTCAATTACTTTTAAAATTATATTATGGGCCTATTTGAGCCCCATTTTCGGTGTAGAATTCATTTTGGAATAGTAAATTAATGGACATTGCATGGTAAAAAATAAAGGAAAAGTTTTTGGGTTGCGTGTAATATTATTTTATTGAAAAATGTGTGATAAAAAGAAGAGAGAGAAAAACGTATTTTAAAAAAATGGGGATCAGACAAGGATTATAGTTTTAAATGAGAATATTTAATTAATGAAAATAGTTATCCCTATTAAAAATAATAAATATTTAATGATAGCTGGAACTGGAACATTGAATGATTGACTGAACTAGTGGATCGTTGCTCGTAACATGTGCCGAGTTAATTTTTCAATAAACATTATAAAGTTTAGTACATGATTTTGGTACATTCGTACATGAAAGAAACTGTGATTAAAATACCATTCGTATGGAAGTGGCACATGTTAATTGCAAATAGGAGGCAGACACATGAACTAGAATTTTATCGAAGAAAATAGTCCAAAAGAAATATCAGAGTATTTTTAGAGCATTGATACTTAATTTTGTGAATTTAATGATTTTTTTTTATAAGAAACTCCAATATTGAAAGTTGAATGATGAAAACAAACATTAATTTTAATTTAGAGCATTTTACTTGTTAATGCTATAATTTAAAGTTATAAGAATATAAATGTATTATACTAATTGAACACACCATAGGTAAAAATTTATTTTCAAATTTACTTATGTAAGAATTCTAAGCACTCTTTAACATGAATTTCAAGTCAAAAAACTTATTTGAAATAATGAATTCCAAGATATTTTGATGGTTGAATCACCTTACATTCCAAATCTCCAAAATCTGCATTTCTTGTTCTCCAATGGTCTCAATCCCGATCACAATGAAAGATGATTATTATCTACAATCTAAGTGTTAATTTTTGTGAGATTTCATACCAAAAAATACTGTTTAAGGACTTTTCAATTTTTGTGTCAATTTCCATACGAATTTATACATTTTTTCATACCATTTTTTTCCTTCCTTCAAAGGCATAATGAATGGAGGTTGTATGAGAATTAATAGTAGTTTGGGAGTTGTATGTTTGAATTTCAAATTCAAACAACTCCTTCCAACCCTTTTAATGACTTGTGGGTCGGGTCATCTCACATGGGCGACTCACGACCCGTATTTTTCTAACAACTTATTTTTAGAATATTACCAACAAAAATTAGCAGCCAACAGTTAGAGTCGTAGGTAAATCTTAATTAATCTTTTTTTTTAACTTTAGTATTGTCGATTATTACCTCAGTCTTTGTTGGTAATTTTGTATAATATATGTTTTAAAAATTTTATCGACGATTTAACAACGAAATCGCATTGATGGCTATATGTCACTGGCAACCCCATTGATATGACATTTATTTTATATTTATAGATGTTCTTAAAATATTTCATTGAAAAGTCGTTGGTAATCCAAATAAGAGCAGATGGCGTCCATTGATAAAGAAATCATCTCTAGAGCCTTCCTCTAATAGTGGGGGTACACAAAAATTGAACTAAATCATACCACTCTATTTGGTTCTCGATTCTAGAGCTCGAAATTGAAATCTCAAATGAACGCAAGTTTTATTTATTTTTTAAATATTAAGGCTGGTGTAATGCACTACCCTGTGGAAGAATTACCCATAATAAAGAAAATTGTGTCCGCTCTTCTTTGTAGGAGAAGAATTAACTATTTTGTTGAAAATCTCACACGAGTAAGGTTTTTCATTATTAATGAAGATGATTACAAATCTATATAGTAGTGAGGTTACTCACATATTGTTTGTCCAATGAATACAAAAGCATCACAGATGTGTTAGTAACCCATTGCTGTTGATAATTTGTTGTTCAAAACCAAAAGGGAAGTGTGTGGAATGAAATTGAGAAAATGAAAGAAAAACAAAATAGGCGCCCCCACGCCCATTGTAAATATTTCTCACCCGAGAATAATAGCGCCCTCGCGCTACCTTGAGGCGCCCCCGCGCAAGTGACCGTTGGGAAGCTTTTTGGCTTCAATTTTGGCGGCTTTTGGAGGGTATCT
>CAIGRN010186716.1:0-10210 GCA_903798345.1 Fraxinus anomala
ATTATGCAGTATCAATGAAATCATAGCCTCTACTTCCTTTTTATTTATTTATTTATTTGAATTGTTTAACATGTACAACACATTTTTCATGGCTATTTTGTCTTCTATTACACCATATCAACTATAGGCACAGAGAAATTCAATTTTTTGCTAGAGCATCTCCAAGAGACTCTCTATTTTAAAAAGTATATTCTATCATTTTGAGAGTATTTTTAAATTTAGAGAGTTAAAATTTTGAAATACTCGAACAAACTCTTTATATTAAACACTTAATTTTACTACTCCCAAAAAATATTTATTATTTTTCTTTATCTTTTATTTTAACTAGTTTTTCTTTATAAAAATTTAGAGAGTTAAAATTTTGAAATACTCGAACAAACTCTTTATATTTAACACTTAATTTTACTACTCCCAAAAAATATTTATTATTTTTCTTTATCTTTTATTTTAACTAGTTTTTCTTTATATTATTTTATTATTTTTCTATATTGAAAATTGAAACACTTTGAATACATTTAATTATAAAGAGTGAGTCCAAATTTGGAGAGCCAAACTCACTCTCCAAATTAAAATGTTAATTTAAAGAGTCTCTTGGAGTATAATTTTAAATGTTGACTCTTTAAAATAGAGAGAATTTCATGTTTAAAGAGGAGACTCTCTATTTTTAAAAAGTATATTCTATCATTTGGAGAGTATCTATAAATTTATAGAGTTAAAATTTTGAAGTACTCCAACAAGCTTTTTATATTTCTCAGTTAATTTTACTACTCCCAAAAAATATTTATTATTTTTCTTATCTTTTATTTTAACTAGCTTTTCTTTATATTATTTTATTATTTTCCTACATTAAAAATTGAAATATTTTGAATGCATTTAATTATAGAGAGTGAGTTTGCCCCCTCCAAAATCACTCTCTAAATTAAAATATTAATTTAAAGAGTCTCTTGGAGTATAATTTTAAATATTGACTCTTCAAAATAAAGAGAATCTCATGTTTAAAGAGTCTCTTCGAGATACTCTTAGTGAGTGCAGATATTTAAAAATTTTAATGTAATAAAATTTATATAAAATAAGTCGCAAAATAAAATTTCTATAATTTAATTAGAATATAAACTACTATCTGTTGAAATTTTATGATTTAAAAGCTCTTTGAAAAAACTCTAATATTCAAACATATTTTTATTGATTGAGGGATGTAAAGGAGGAACAAAAACGTGTTAAAATATACTGGTTGTTGAAGTAATCGGATATTGAACATTTCAAACATACACTTTGCTAATTTTTTAAAATTAAAGAGGAGAATGAATGAATTCTATAATATCATTCATCATTTCATTGAACATTTTCTTCTAAATTTTTTATACATCTTGGCTCTATATATAGCCAAACTTGTACACATAGTCAAAGATATTTTCTACCAACTATTCTATCAAATACCATACTACTCTTACACATACAAGTTCTACATCATACTAACTTGTATAATACACTAACTTGTCTAACTTTACATCATTTCATAGTTAGACATTAAAATAAAAATATGTAACTAGATGTTTAACCAAAAATAAAATAGTTATGTGACAACAAAAATGTCACAACTCCAACACTATCAATAGTAATTAGCAAATAAATAAAAACGATAGTGACGTGATGACAAACTGTAATTATACTAATGGGAAAAGATTTTGCAATAGTGGTTTTTAATGTGTGGTGGTTAAAAAATATGAAAAATATTTGAATTTACATGTAAAATTATTTAATTATAAGAATGTGAAGCTAAAAATGAATTTTTCAAAGAACGTGATTTAAACACGGTCTAAATAAATTATTATTCCTAATAAGTTGATTTTTTAGGACATAAATCCAAAGTGATATTCATGACTCAACCTTAGTGTATGGATGCGCATGATGAATTTGAAGTCGAATGCGAGATTATAGACCCATGATTTATTTTAAACCCAATTTCTATTTTCAAAGAATAAGAAATCATTTTAGATATTTGATAAATTTTAAAAAGTGATTTTAGAATAATACGTGAAAGTTACTTGCTCGACCCTAAAATCACCCAACGCAAAATTAAATTTATCAATTAAAATCAACAAGTCACTTTTTAATTGTTGTAGATGTTTAGTCAATCAAGTCAATTTTATCATATATCGAATTGCCATAATAGTAATTAAAGTAGTAAACAAAATACAAGATTTGTTAATGGAGAAAAATCTTAATTGTGTAAAAACTCTGGGATCAAGCCAGTAACTTCAACTATAGATAATAAGAACTTATATTATAGTCCAGTCTAGAAAATTCACTAGACTCGTTAATCTAATTCTTGCAATCTTCAAGACCCTCTGGAACATGATTCACTCACACCTGCTCTCAATTTTCTGGAATTGTCTATTTTTTGTGAATAACCAAGAACACCTTATTCTTGTACTCTTACTGTGCTTGCGGTCAAACCTCCATCAATCTTCAGTAACATTTGAAGGCTATTAAGAAAGTAAATTCCTAATTATATAGAGGAATTGAGTGTTTTTTATTATATGAATTTGATGTTTTCCCAACTTTTAGTTGATTGATCTCAAGAATCAAAAATTTAATCTCAATGTTCGGACGTGTTCTAGGATCTTTGATTGATGCTATGAGGATGTAAAATAATAATCAATCACCCACCAAAAACGTACCGAGCATTGGGGTATATATAATAAGAGGTATTTGGATAATATAGGATAGATAGAACTCTTAAAAATCTAGAACTAGGGTTTCACGTATAATATTATCGCTCGATCGTCGGCTAGCGACGGTGCGTCACTCGAGCAATAGTCGAGCAACAGACGGGCGACAATGATTCTGTTTTTTTTTTTTTTTGCTCGAACATCAGTTTGGCGATAGGTTAACGTAAATTCGACAACTCTTTCTCCTTGTTCTGTACTCGAACCCAAAGAGTCTTAGTTCATCTATACAACTCCAAAAAGATTCATTGACTTTTACAACTCTTTTATAATTATCATTTTGTCTGAAAGAATTGCCAATACAGCATAAGTTCTAACAATCTCCTCCTTTGACATTTTATGACAAAATTATACAATACAAATCAATGATGTAAAAATAAAACTAATCTACCCAAACTCAAACCGAATGTTTGTCTCTAGCATTCTTTGAAACCTGTAACTAAAAATCAACAACTCAAATACCAAGTGTAAAAGTAAGTGATATATAAAATATAACAATTGAAATAGACTATCATAAATATGCTAGCTTGAATGAGAAGTAATACTAATGTTAATCAAAACAATAACTAAACATTAATATCACGAAATATCAAAACTCAAAAAGCTAAACATTCAATAAAGCAAAATTTCCAATACTATCATATCCCCCTTATTGCAAACTTTCTAAAATTAAAATTAAAATGCAAAATGACTGACTAAAATTAAATTACTAAAATAAAATTAAAATGCCATCATCTCTCCCATTTTTTGTCACAAATGAAGAAAATGCAGTTTTTAGCATGCACAAATATAATTAATTATTAGTAAATTTTTTCACATACTTAGTTCAAGTCTAAATTGAGCAAATTGTATAAGTGTCTCGTGTGTGTAAAGTACCACTAATTCCTTGTGATCAAGACTCCAAACCTAAAATTTAAATATCACTTTTAAATAAGTTTATTCCCCCAATAATGAAAGTCAAACCAATAATGCATATTATCACCTATAAATGAAGCTCATTTTTCATATATATTATTTTTTTCTCCTTCTAACTTTGAGCATATATATTTTCACACAATTTCTATTTTTCTTTTCAATTTTTCAAATCTTATGTGCAAACTCTTCTCCATTAAGCGATTAAAATGACCCCTCTAACGAATTTTGAGTCGATGACTTCAAGTCAGTTGACCATAGGGTACCAGGTTATAAGAAACCCATCGAGTTTAATTATTCGAGTCAAATAGATTTTGAAAAAGCGTATAAGATGAAACATTTTTTTTCCTTTTAAGGGAATATACAAGAGTAAATGTCTACTAAATTAAGGTCAATTCATGTTCAAGATCATCTTACCAACAGATGATGGTCATCCCAAATCTCATACGCGCGATCAAGACTCGTTCACAAGATATTAGTGTGTGTAATGGAAATGGTACATGAAAAAATTTATATTAAGTATTCTACATAAACCTAAACAAAGTAATGAAAAATATGCTACATCGCATTTGGTTACAACACACATGTTCAAGTGAGATGTAGTAAAAAAATTTCCTTTTTTTATTTTTCAATTTTTCAATTTTTTTTAAAAAAAAATCAAACTACTTAACAAGTATTTAAAAAAATGAGATACATGCGATAATGAATAAATCACAATTAATAAGGATATGCGTGCATAAAAAACACTTAATCAATTAGGTATACAAACGCTCTTACCTTTAAGAGTACCATGATCAATTTCAAAAAATTTCAGATCGCTCTTTTTAACACAAACTTGTTTAGTCGAAGACTTGTTCTGAGTCAACTATGTCATTAACTTTGTCAAATTACTCACTGATTAGTGAGGAAGTCAATCTGACCATCAAAATCTTGATTTCTAATTCTAATGAGATTCTGATTTTTATTTCTATTCAAAAATTTATGACACATAGGTCTTATAATAACCTAACTCACCACAATTGAAACATGTAGGGGATAAATTTAGGAAAAATCCTAAATTTCAAATTTTGAACCTTTGGTGGAGGAAACATATGTTGTACCGATGATTTCAGTCCTCGAACACCTATATTTTTTGTCATATTCCTATTCAATAGCTTGTGACACTTTGGTCTTATGTATCCTACCTTACCACAATGTTGACACGTGGGGATGAACCTAGGAGCGGCTCTAGATTTCAAGTTTTGAACTTTAAACTTTGAGGCGGGTACAAACTTATTGTTAGAATATGAAGTAGTATGAGAATTTGTTTCATTATCATTAAAATCTCTTCTATTCTCAACTGGTTTGTTCGGACCTATTATATTATCAATTTTCGTAGATCCGCTTGAAAAAGTTTGAAATTGGGCATTTGATTTTTCAAGATCACTCATAAGAAATTTAACCTTAATATCTAAAAATTCTTTCTTAACCATTAATTTATTCAAACATCTAGTCGACTCCTCAAATTTGGCTATAAAGCTTTCATTCGAGTGCGTTAACCTTTTTAAGGATGTCTTTATTCACATTCTTATCTTAAGACTCTCATCACATAATTGTTCGTGAGCTTTCCGAAATTTCATATCACACTCAAATCTCGAATCAGAAACTGATTGACTCATCTAGACAAAATTTTGGGTCAAAGATCGCTATTAATCTCTGATACCACTTGAAAATTACTAGTTCGATCCTAAAATCACATAATAGATAAATAACTCGGAATTAAACTTATCAATTAAAAGCAACAAGTCACTTCTTTAATTGTTCTACATATTTAGTCCAAATTACATTAGATTAATGAGTCCAAATTTCAAATCAATGAAGGAGGAGAAGAAGAGCAAATGCATGGATTTGACCTGATAGCCCAATCAATGATCGAAAAATATAGACATCACAACCACGTGAATATTATATCAAACGGTGTTACATTATCATCAATTTGGTCCATTAATCCTAGACTGCTATTCTATTTTTATTTCTCTTTTGCAAGCTATATACTATACATTTGATTAAACTCCGCAATGGGATTTATTGTTTCTTTTATTAGGGTTACTTTGAGTTACAAGACAAACACACTTTCTAATTCTTGATTTTGGACCAACCGCTGGCCCTTTCCTAATCAAATCCATAAAAAAAGAAAAAAGAAATTATAACAAATGAATATTATTATTATTATTATTTTCCTCTTCCATTATTACATAGTAATGTGTACATGTTAAATTGTCGAGTCTAATTATTGACGATCCTAATTAAGGACTGTATAAGAACTTGTATTCTTGTAAAATTCTATTAAGGAATTGAAATCCTTCCAAAATTCGATTTTGCCTTTAATCTAAGGTCTGTTTAGGAACTTGTATACTTGTAAAATTCTATCGAGGAATTTGAATCCTTTTAAATTTCGATCTTGTCTAATTTATCTTATAAATAGGAGGTCGTGGTTTGGCTTTATAATTATCATAAAAAATAAAGCAAGAGAAGCTGGAGAAGATAGGTGTATGATATTTTCTTGAAATATTTTTTATCATAGTGAATTACTGCACACACGTAGTCTCACATTGAATGACGTAGTCTCACATTGAATCTTGAGTGTTCTTAAGTGTTTATTTTCTTTCTTTGAATTGATTGCTCTCGATGAAATAGAATTAAGGTTTATAATTCTCAACAATATATATGTACATGTTTGTGCTTTAAAAAAATTAGAGTTTTGAATGCGTTAAGCTTGTCTGTTTTTCTGAATAAATTTGTCGTTTAAACCAAAATAACAGAAATTAAAACGTTGGAATTATTTTTTTTTTGGCGATAATTTTTAAAATTATTACCTTTTTTTTAAGATTTATATATTGTGAGAATGCAATCATAAATATTTACTTTTTCGAGTTCATGAGTCACAATTTTCAATAAAATAAGTGTCCAATTTAGATACTCCAAATGTCGTTTGGAACAAAAAAAATGTTGCATGATATTATATTCATAAAAATATATAATTTTATTCAAAACTTGTGAACGAAACAAAATGTTAATAATGTAATCAAGAGGCTCTACAAAAAATAAATTTGTAAAAAGATACATGAGAATTATATTAAAAAGAAAACAGTGAATAATTTTTTAAAGGATTAATTGCAGAAATCTCCCTAAAATCGTTTGCATTTGTGATATACCCCCTACCTATTGAAAATCGTAGAAAACCCCACCTTTTGAAACCTTTTGTGCGAAAAACCTCCGTGCCATCAAGATCCGTCAGATTTGCCGTTATAAACACTAAAAAGTGCCAAATTTAAAAATGAATAATTGTAATTTCACTACCTAAACTTTTTATTTTTTTGCAAATTGTACCCGATTTTTTTATATGTACCACTTACAATTCTAGATCTTTAAAACTTTATTTTCTTCCCTACTTCATCTTCTTCCCCACCTTCAAACATATCCAATTAAACCAAAATCAAAACCAAGAGAATCCAATTAAATTCAGAACTCTAGGATACTCCTCAAAACCAAAATCATACAGCTATTAATCATATAAATCCACACCATACAGATTCGAACTTTGCCTTTTCGTTTTCGATAATATCAGTGCTCACTGGTGTGACTACACTATACAATACGGGACTGACTTCTGGTGGGCCGATTTCCTTGGTCTATGAACGGCTTATTGCGGGATGTTTCACCATGTTTGTTGACTTGTCCATGGCTGAAATATGATCTTCATATCCTACTTCTGAGAGACTATTATTGGAGTGTGAAGCTTGCAGGTCCAGGCTGTGAACCCTTTACCTCATGGATCACTAGATGGTAAATTTAGTACTTTAGTTTTGGGGGTCAAAATACACGCGCAATTGAAAACGGCGTTCAATAATTTAACAACTTTATATTTTGCACCTAGTGCCCCTGAATTTTGATCTTTTTTTGTGTGTGAAATTTAGATATAGTTTGACCGAACCTAGAGTGTGAAATGGGTTTTATTTTCTTGGAACCTTGCAACATTTGTAATGGTGAATCCATATTGCAATTCGTGTACTAAATGTTTAATGTAAAGTAGAAATTAAGAGATAAAAAAATGGAGCGGAAAAGAAACTTGCTTGCAATAATGGTCCGAGACTTAACAATTCACCAATTCTACACGACTCTAGGTGGTGTTGATCAAGTTTGTTTTAATTTCTATCCAACTTAAAGTGTATGTTTATGCCCTTCACCATCGTTGTTTGAGGAGTATCCTAGAGTTCTGAATTTAATTGGATTTTCTAGGTTTTGGTTTTGGTTTAATTGGGTATGGTTGAAGGTGGGGAAAAAGATGAAGTGGTGTGGGGTGGAAAATAAAGTTTTAAAGATTTGAGATTTTATGTGGTACATATAAAAAAATTGGGAACAATTTGTAAAAAAAAAATAAAAAGTTCGGGTATTAAAATTACAATTATTTCTTTTTAATTTTAAATTTTTTACTATTTTAACGACAAATCTGATAGATCTTGACGGTATGAGGTTTTTCGCACAATTTTTTTCAAATGTGGGAGTTTTCTGCAATTTCCAATAGGTCATGTATATTGCAAATGAAAAGGTTTGTAGAGAATTTTCTGCTATTAATCATTTTTTTAAAAGTAATAAAACTATTCAAAATGTAAAGTAATATATGGGTGAGTTGATTTTCATAAATAGGGGTATTTTCGTAAGAACATTATTTATAATGACATATTTATGAAAAAAATTTCACAAAATATCCGTTACCTTTCAATAAAGAGTATTAGTAAAATGTAAATTTAAAAAACTCAATATTTGACTCTAAATTATGGGGTGTATCATTTTTTTTTCCATCCATTTTAATGGCACTAAAGGTCCCCAACATCTTTTTATTGGCACGTTTATATTCTCAACCTTTTTGTTACATTCTTATTTAAAATCCTGCATTAATTGCATATATTATACCTAATGACTTTTTACATTCAAAAATATCCGTTAGGAGAGTGTGAAAAGTGGTCGTACGAAATTCCGCAAGTGTACCATTTCATGGATAAGTAATAAAGTGATGAATAATATATTGTCTCCACGAGAACTATGTACTTAAGTTATGATCAATTAATTTTATCTCTAATCGAATAGTAAATTTTGTATGAAGATTTTTATACTAATTTATCTAATTAAACTTACTATTTTAATGATCAAATTATGAAAGTTTTTGTAAAATTAGGTAAGATGATTGTTAAGACTTCGAATCCCCTTATTAATCAATTTTAATACAATTTAATATCATGACAATATGTATGCATTCTTGTTGATCAATGTTTAATTAATAATCTCTTTCGAATGGAATTAAATTTATCCTTTAATGCGACATTCTTATATCTCTATGAAATATGGGAACATAAAAGTATGCATTAAAAATATTAAAATATTTATTGAAATCATGCAAAGGTAATATATTTTTATCATTTGTCGAACCTCATAATGGTTGTTATGAGTGTTATTTATCCTATCATCTCTCTCGATAACAATAAAGTTCACACGACAACTCAATTAATAGCTACTTAATTGAAAAACGTTAAATTATAATGTATGAGAGGTATCCCTTGATGTATGATAATGTTCTGTATTTACAAGGGTCGAATTCTAGATCAAAGTTGCGTCCAAAGTAATTTCAAATTAGAGTTTCGATAAAAATAGGATATTGCTCCGTCTAGCCGAAGTTGGCCAACGTGCTCACGCCATGAGGTCCACCATGAACCCGACGTTCATGGATTCTGCTCTTGGGTAGTCGAAATTGGACTGACTCATATGCGCCGGCGTTCTTCTCGAGCACGAGTTCTTATAAGTTTGGAACCAATTCTAAACTTCTCGGTGGCATATTTAGGTCCTTTCTTCATGCAACTTCCATCGCTTATCTTCCATTTGTATCCAATTGAACCCATAAGATCTTCATCATCGTTTTATGGTCCGAATCAACTACTAAAAACTTACAATTTAGTCCTCAAACTTTAAATTTCACCCTTTTCACCCTTTTCGTTCCTTTCTTTCAATCCCTCTTTCAATCATCGACCTTCACATAACAAATGAAATATACAAGATATTAGACCATAATTAATAAAAAAAACTCTTAAATGCCTATATTTATATATCTAAANTCCTCAAACTTTAAATTTCACCCTTTTCACCCTTTTCGTTCCTTTCTTTCAATCCCTCTTTCAATCATCGACCTTCACATAACAAATGAAATATACAAGATATTAGACCATAATTAATAAAAAAAACTCTTAAATGCCTATATTTATATATCTAAATAAATGCATAAATTAAACTTATAAAAAAGACTCTCATATTTTTCTATAAGCAAGAAAAGAGAAACATATGGGTTCGAAAAAATATTTTGCCCCACATTTTAAAGCATGCTAACAAAATATTTAGATGTAAAATGTGATCAAGGACAAGATATAATATTTAATGTTGAGTATAAGAATATGACAGAAAAAAAAAATTAGGATGTGACAATGCAAAGGTTTAGGACTTTATTACAGTAAAAATGTGATGCCAAAAAAAAAAAAAAAAAA
>CAIGRN010186723.1:0-16009 GCA_903798345.1 Fraxinus anomala
TGAGGTGTGACTCGAATCCCCGACCTCCCACACAAGTTTCACATTTTCATCAATTGGGCACTTCATCTGAATTAATTATTTCTTTCACATATTATATTTATTTTATAAATATCGAACACTGTGTTGGCAGTATCTGTGTTGTGCATTTTTTGTTATTGCTGTTTCAAAAACTAATGAAAAATTGCCAAACGTTACTTGGACAAATTCTGTCAAACATTTTCTGTATCTATAGTGTGACTGAATATTAAATACTATTTTAACAGAAAATTAACCTTAATTTTATTTTTCCATGTTAAATCAAATCGCACTACAAGGTTATATATACGAAGCATTTTATCCTTAAACAGCTCATTTTCTCTGTCTTTCCCTCTTTTGGCCAAGCACTGCACGTTCCATCAATGGACGACCTAATTGTATCATCTCCTTCGCCTACCTCTCAAGAAAACCCTGCAACAACCCTGCATCAAAAACTCCAATACATACTCCAAACCCAGCCACAAAAATGGTCTTATGCTATTTTCTGGCGAACATCCAAGGACGACAATGGACGTATCTTCTTGGTCTGGGGTGATGGCTATTTTCAAGAGATTACTAAAGAGAGAGTGCCCAAATTGGGTTCTCACTCTCAGAGGAAGAAGGTCATGCGAGGAATCCATGCTTTGATCGGTGAATATCCTGATAGTTATAACCCTGTAGATGCCGATGTGACTGATATGGAATGGTTCTATTTTACGTCACTTGCACAGTCTTTCTCTCTTGGAGATGGAGTTCCAGGCAAGTCCTTTAGCTCGGGATCTTTGGTGTGGCTGACTGGTGAGAATCAACTGAGGTTTTATAACTGTGAAAGAGCTAAAGAAGCTCAGATCCATGGAATGCAAACTATGGTTTGTATACCTACTTCAAATGGGGTTCTTGAACTGGGATCTGATGAGATCATCGTTGAAAACTGGAACCTGGTTCAACAGGTTAAGTTACTGTTTGATTCATGTGGGATTAATGGATCCTCCGGGCAGTTAATTTCTTTTGCTGATATTGGTGTTGTTACTGGTTATCACCAAGACGAAGCAAAGGCTAAGAAAGACGAAGGTTTTGCTGTACTTTCTTCGTATCTCGATTCGGATCATTCAGATTCCGATTGTCAGTTTTTTCTTGATACTCCTGTGGAGAAGAAGGCACCAAAGAAGAGAGGAAGAAAGCCTAGTCTCAGCCGTGACACCCCTTTGAACCACGTCGAGGCGGAGAGGCAGCGGCGAGAGAAGCTCAACCACCGGTTTTACGCGCTCCGGTCGGTGGTTCCGAACGTATCGAGAATGGACAAGGCATCCTTGTTATCAGATGCTGTATCATACATTAATGAACTGAAGACCAAAGTGGAAGAACTTGAAGCAAAACTCCAGAAAAATCCCAAGAAAATAAAGATTGAATCAGCTGACACTTTGCAGGATAATCAAAGTGCAACAACATCTGTTGATCAAACAAGGCCTAATTCATCATCATTATCTTCATTTGGAGGTGTACCATCAGAAATTGAAGTGAAGATTGTAGGGCTTGATGGGATGATCAGGTTCCAATCAGATAATGCTAATTATCCAGGAGCTAGGCTAATGAATGCGATTCGAGACCTTGAATTAAATGTCCACCATGCTAGCATGTCAACTGTGAATGATCTGATGCTTCAAGATATTGTTGTTAGGGTTCCTAATGGATTGAGAAGTGAGGATGCATTGAAATCTGCTCTTCTTACAAGATTAGAGCAGTGAATCCTTGTAGTTTATTAGTACTTATTCCTTTTATCTTATGTTTGTTGAAACTAGTTAATTTTTCAATTTCTTGAACTTTGTTAGTAAAAAGCTGCTGCTAAAATATTATCAATAAATTTTGTTCCCTAAATTCACAGCACTTTCTTTGGTCGGAAAACTAAATTTTAATGCTGAATCTAAATCGGTTAACAATGGAAAGAAACCAACGAGCTTCCAGATTCAATGGATAGTGTTGTTCAAGAATGGCTAGAAATATTTCGTCTCGATAACTCAGTACAAGAGTATATTCGTATACGATGATAAAATATAGTTGTTTGCATCCTTATAAATGGACCTGCTAGTTACAGGTGACAAAATTGTGACCATGAAATGTCATGTGGATGAAACTAGCAATTGTTTGGTTCTCATTTTTTTCAAACTATTTTTTTCTTTTGCTTTTTATCAACCAAACATTCTTAAATAAAATAATATTACACGCAAATTCAAATTTTTTTCTTATTTTTTAATCACTTATTTTTCATTAAACTACTATTCTAAAATGCATTTTAGACCAAAAAAAGAAAAGAAAAAAAAAAAACAAGAGGGGAGGGGGGCTCAAACAGGCCCTACATGTTACAATAATTGAAAGTGCTACCTTGCAACAATTAAAAGTTGGGCTATCAGTTTCTGTAACATTTACCCCCACTTCTTTTTATTGTACCTTCTATGAGCTCAAGATAACGCACATGTAAAGAGTACAAAAATCTTTTTTGTCATTGCTTGACAATTTTCATCTACCTTCATTGAATTTTCAGCAATGTTTTAACTGAGATCACTAAATTTTAATTATTTTAAATTGATGACTAAAATTTAATTAATTTTTAATTTCATTACTCTTTCACGTGTCGTGTTCCAAATAGAAAAACATCAATTAACTAACAATCATATTGTAATGGATCTTCCACAAAATAGTTGTGCAGTAGTATGTCACGTCATAAAAGTATAAGGATTTTACTACATGTACATCAAGATTTATTTACATAATAGATTACATAATACCACATAGTACTCTACAATTTCCCAATTTAAAATGCAATCAACTTTTTTATCTAATATTTTCTCTCCACATCATATTATGTAATCCATTATGTATATTTTTTTATATACAAGTCGCAAAATCCAAAGTACAAAAGGAATTTTTATTTTTGTTTTAATATAAATATATCGTCCAATTGTCAATGACTCGATAATTCATCCACTCAAGTTCTTAAACTTGAAATCTACCGAGTTCAAAATACATCACAATAAAATTACTTATCCTCACATGTTAACATCAATATTCTTAGTTGATATTTTATTTATATATTCTTTTAAAAATAAATAAGTGCATTTTTTTTTCTTCACGTAATTAAAGTGTAAAATGCATGTATCATAAATTTATAGAGTTTGATTTGATATCATATGGGATGATAGGACTTGTGCTAGGCCAGACCCTTTCCTATACTAGGGGGGTGTTTTGAGTACAAAGTGGGGAAAATAGTGTAGGTGGATGGTAGAAGAGGGCCACAATATTTGGCTTTTTATAAGAACGCATGCGAATATTTTTATTCCTCATTTTCCTCGTTTCTTAAATATTTTTTATTTTTATTAATTTAATTAGTATTATAGATGGATGTCTTATCATGACACGATTGAATAAGGCGATACAGTTTTCCATATGCAGACAGATATCAACATATTTTTGACATCTCGATAAATTATATCTAACCCCTATTTTGTAGAGAGACAATTCAATAGTTAATTTTAACCACATATTTTATGAAATTCACAATTTTTTAATAATATATTTCATCAACTTTTATCAATATATACTAAAAATCTAATTTAATCCCCACTAAACAAGAGCATAATATTTAAAGGTACAACAAATCTTAACTCATCCAAAAAATTTCAATGGTTGATATGGCAGAAATAACTTTAAGTAAGGTTTTCTGAATGTATAATTGTTATCGAGTCAGCAATGAGAAATTTTTATCATGTTTATTGTCGGTAAGAGATCAAATTTGATTCAACGAATATGTTACCTTGTATTTTGTTTTCCCACGTTCTAGATGGTTACTTGAGTTGATTCCAAAGAGATTACGATACCAACTAATGGATTTCGATTTCTTTTTCTTTTTCTTTCATTTGTTTATTTATTTATTTTATTTAAAAAGATGAGAAATTTGTCTTTTCCACTGATTTAGTACTATTTATGAATAAAAAAAATTAGGAATTTAAGCCTTTTTTTCTCTAGCCCTTATGGTTTTCCATATTTTAAATAAAAGTAATCAATTTCATCATGATCTAATAATAAACAATAATAGGTCCGCTATCACTTTGAGGCATGTTTGGTAAGTTCAATATAATATAATATATGTAATAATTAGTTATTTACTTTAACTTACTGCTTGACATATTAAAATCCTTATTTTATGTTACATTGTATTCACGCAATCTTAATTTTGGGTTATGACTAGTAGCACAAGTAGGTACATTTAAAAAAAATTGGTGAGATTTCTCCTAAAAGCAAGATAAATAATTGTAAAGTATTGTTAAAACTTTTCATTTATCAAACCTATAAATATGAAAAATTAGAAATATTTCAGAGTTAATTGTTCCATTGATCATTGAACTTATGTTCGTGTTTTCGATTGCTCGCTGAAATTTAAAATAACGAATTTTGACCGTTAAATTTATCCACGGTACTCACTAACATAATATATGTTTCAAATCTTAAACATAATTAGTGATGTGACTAACGCACATGCGGTGCTCCGTTACATAGTTGACAAATAGTCATGTAAGAAATCGTCTTTCATTGCTCACTAACTTTGGAAAACGTCTTCGATTGTTCATTAATAAATTTAATTAAATGAATTGTAATTAAATTTATTGTTTGTTTCGTTTTAAAATTCAAGGATTTCACGTCACTTTAAATGTTTTGCAACATATCCTCAAATAGCCCTGCTATGTGTACATAAAAATTTTGTCAGAATATACTTGGCAGTTTTTGATTCGATAATGATAAAAAAAAAACCATCCAAATGTTGCCACATCAACATATGGTGAAATTCTGACAGTTCCGTTTATGTACAAGGAGAGAAATCATTCTCAAATTTTAACAAAAGTTGACTACCGACCACATTAGAGAACCCATTTTTCGAGGTTCATTATTTTTTCATTTGGTGCATCCCCACTACTTCAAGTAAATTTCATTTCCAGTCACCGACTAGCAGCGAAATCTTAGTTGGATCATTGAGTTTTAATGGTCTCAATTGGATCACTAATCTTTAATTCAATTTCAAATTTCATCATTCCATCACCATGCGTCTTCCAAATTAATGAGAATTGTTTAGTTGACAACTATATCATTATAAATCTTCCACTTAATTTTTGTGTGCACTATAGTAATTTACCACTACACCATATCGTAAAGTGTCAAAATAAAAAATAAAAAAATGCTTTTAACTTAATAATATTGTTATAATTTTTATTTTCATTTTTTTTCCTCGGACGCCACGTAATACGTGAAAGATTAGTTACGATATTGTTGTCTAATAAGCAAAGGATAATATGTGACAAAATGCGATGTAGTGAAATTTGTTTATGCACACATATTTTCGGTGAAACTATTGTTTATGCATCAGATGGACAAAAACTTGGTATGGGTTTTCTGTGAGCTCATTCAGCGTGAGAGGGACGAAATTGAGAATGGCAGGGTGCCACGTGATGCCAGTCGGATCTTGGAGCCTGTGCTGGTCTTTTGTTAGACGTGGGAAATACGAGCAGAGCTACATGTACAGACCACTTGGGAATAAACCGGGAAATACTGATGCAGGTGCTGTTAGTCATTTTCAGAATCGAAACCAGGCTTCCTTGAGCTGAATTTTGATGCCATCTTGTATGGGGAAGCTGGGGTCAACATAATAAAAAATGGGAATAAATCACAAACAGAATGTAATTCGAGCTCACCTACATCATGACGTGTTCTCCCTTGTAAAAAGAATTTTGTCTCCAATCAATAAGACGAATTCAATATGTTATATGGTATTTTTGTACTCGAAAATAATATCACAATTTAGAGTGGTAAAATTCAAAGCTAGAAACTTTGCAATAAAAATGGTATAAATATTTTGACAAAAAGACATGTTATTTATAGACTTGTTCATGGTCTTTTGAATATTTTACAAGCCTTTTTAGAAACAACCATGCTATAGTGCTAGATAGGTTAACAAAAATGTTGACATAATGTCGTGTGTCATTTTATTATTGGATTATTTATAATACAGTCAACTTTTCAATTCAATTATCTCTTATCACCTACACTTCTATCACTGCATTTGTCAAGATCCTTCTGGTAAAGAAGCATAATCCCTATAAAAAAAGTGGTAACTGGCTAATGGTTCAAACAACCTTTAAAAAATGAACATACATCTTTGTTTGGATTGAAACAGTGCATTTGTTACGATCGATTAACAGACGTTTGTTATGTCGATTACAGACATGAGTTATAGAAAAAAAAAAGACATCGATCACAAACATTCAGAAATTGAAAATTACATAGAAACAAGTCAATGGTTGGGATTTAAAATACCGTTTAGAAATAATTTCACTAACTATCAAAGAATTTGATTAATTATAATTTCACCCAAAATATTTAAATAAATTTTATCCAAAAAGATATGTGTAGGACAAAAATTCACAGGCACAGGCTCCAAACCGAACGCGACTCGAACATGCACATGTCCACAAACCCGTGCTCATACTCGTGCAGTGTCGACTCGAGCCGAACGGACAACTGCGACACGCCTATGAACTTAGTACCGAATTCAATAGGATCTAGATCTCCCCCCTTTTCAATGACTAATGATACCCTTTGGGTTTAAACTCAATGTCAAACTTCCACGACATAAACCAAGTAAAAGTTTCCAAGGTTTCCTATGAGGGACAAGTTTTAGCAAATTTCAAATGGGTAACTTTGAAATCAAATATGTCATTCAATTTTAAATAGTTTTGAAAATTAATCATCTCGCGGAGTAGAAATTGATGTGTTTGGTCCCATTAATTTCGGAGTATGGGTCCTACTGAAATTTGAGTTCAAAGTTAACCAATTTTATTATTTATTAAACAATTTACAACAATTCCCCACATAAATGAAATATATTGACTTTTTCAGAACAATACAACAGTAGACACAAATGAAGAGAAACTGCATTTGAATTAGTTAGAGACTGCGAAATTTTCCTAGTAAAAAAATCTATCGAATTTACTTGGTCAATCAATAGAAAAATGCTTTGAACATTCGCAATTCATGTAACTTAGCAATTGAAGTCATATAGTTCCCTTTGAATACAATTAGTTCTCACATTTATATCTATTTGGATCTTGGACACCTCTTGGTTCATGATTGTTTTTTTTTTAAAAATTCGTAGAAGAGGATCCTTTTCACCCACATGGATTACTCCATAAATAGTATTCTGCTATACTCTACTTTAACGAATCAAAATATAAAGATCATTAGAAGTATAACATAACCTAATTTTCAAAGTTGTTATGCACTGTCTCATCATGGGTAATAAATCTCCATAATCTATACTGAGTTTTTCACAGATCGATTGTCCCATTAAACTTGGATCTTAAGATCTCTAGTCAACTAGGTTAGGTTGGCACAATGAAAACTCTTGGTTACTTTTACCAGTTTTAACCTCATTCCCTCAATGAACTTTTGACTTTTCTCTTATCAAACATTTAATTAGCGGATCCAAAATATTCTTTTTTTATTTCACATAATATATAAAGATAATATCAATAGAAAGCAATTGTCTAATGATATTACGTCTATGATGTATATATCAAGATTTACCTTTATTACGTGGCTTTTTTGCGCCTTTGTAATTGCTGATCGACAATCGTAATGGATACATGTAGCAAGCACATGCTTTGTCCAACATAAAATATCTTCTAGAAAGTTTCGTAGTCATTCGGCTTCTTCCCTAGCTCTATCTAATCCAATGAATTCAAATTCCATCGTTGATTTAGCTATTTATGTCTGTTTTGAAGATTTCCATGATACTGTAGTACCTCCAACTGTAAAGACATATCAACTTGTTGATTTGGTGTCTTCAGTATCTGATATCCAATTTTCATTGCACTATCCTTTAAGTACTGTTGGATATCTCGAATAGTGCAATCTGAAGTTTCTGTATGTTTTAAGTACCTTAAAACTCTAACAATTGCCCTCTAGTTCTCAGTGCTCAGATTACTCGTACATCGACTTAACCTACTAATAGAATAAAAAATATAAGGTGTAGTGCAATTTAAGATATACATTAAATTGCCAATAATACGAGAATATTTCAATTGAGACTTACTATCACCATTGTTAGAAACGAGATGCACACTGGCATCCATTGGTATTTTCATATGAATGATATCATATTTCTTGAATTTATCAAAAAATTTCTTAATGCAATGTGATTGAACTAATATGAGACCATCAGATGTTTTAGAAATAATAATTACTAATATAACATCGGCGACCCCCAAGTCCTTCATTTCAAACTTTTTAACATCATTTTATTAGTTTGAATTATAGTATCATTGTTACCCATAATCAGCGTGTCACCTACGTATAAACTTACCATGACATATACATTTTGAGTGCTCTTGACATACACACATTTGTCACATTCTTTAATTTTGAAACCATTCGACATCATTACCATATTAAAGTTTTCATGTCATTTCTTAAGAGCTTGCTTTAATCTATAAAGCTATTTAACAAGTCGATTTTCTTTCTTTTCATGTCCTGAGGCCACAAATCTTTCAGGTTGCTCCAAATAAATTTTTTCATCAAATTCGCTATTTAAAAAAGTCATTTTAACATCTATTTGATGTATATCCAAACAATTCAAAGCTGCTATCACAATAAGTATACATATGGAAATAATTCTTGTTACTAGTAAATATGCATCGAAATAATCAAAACTTTATTTTTGATTGTAGCCTTTAGCGACAAGTCTATCTTTATATTTGTCAATTATTCCATCTATTTTTATTTTCTTTTTTAAAATCCATTTACCCCCCCCCCCCCCCCCCACTAACTTTATACTTGTCAATTGATCCATATGCTTTCATTTTCTTTTTGAAAATTCATTTACACCTCCAATGACTTATTGCCAGGAGGAAGCTCTACTAATTCTCATGTATGATTTTGTAGTATAGATTCAATTTCACTATGAACAGTTTTTTTCCAATATGAAGCTTCGGTCGATGGCGTAGCTTCTTTATAAATTTGATGTTCATTTTCTAACAAATATGTAGAAAATCAGGCCCAAAAGAGGTTGTCGTCATATCCATCTTATTGCGTCTAGGTTCTTCATCATTTATAGATTCTTGATTTACAACATCTTCATTTTCACGAGGTCTCTCCGTGAATTTGATTCACTTTGCATTTTATAAGGAAAAATATTTTCAAAAAATGTAACATCACTCGATTCAATAATCTTATTAAAATGCACGTCAAGTACTTCAGACTTATGTACAATAAATCTGTACGCACTACTATATTAGACATGGCCAATAAATACACAATCAATGGTTTTAGGTTATATTTTAACCTTTTTAGGTTTAAGAACTGCTACCTTAGCCAAACATCCCCGTATTTTTAAATATTTATAGTTGGGTTTGTGACATTTCCATAATTCATAAGATATCTTATTCATTTTTTGATGTGTTAATTTTTTTGAGAATATGATTGGCAAATAGCAAAGCTTCCCCCATCAGTTCTACGGTAATCCAGAACTTATCAACATACTTCAATGTTCGATTCTTGCGTAAAATGATACCATTAGATTGAGGAGAATAAAATAAAATTTTTTGATGAATAAATCCATGATTCAAACAGAATTGTTCAAACGGAGAATCATGTTTACCGTCTCTATCACTTCTTATTGCATTAATCTTTTTGTTAAGTTGATTTTCAACCTTTAACTTATATTGTTTAAACACTTCGATTGCTTTGTCTTTGTACACCTAACAATATAGAGTGCAATCATCGATAAAAATGATAAAGTACTTTTTACCGCCTCTAGTTTTAGAAAAACTTTAAGTCACATATATCGGTGTGAATTAAATCTAGAGGTTCGATACTTCTTTCAACAGAACGAAAAGATAAACTAGTCATTTTGGCTTCTACACATTTGTGATTAGGATCTAAATCGCACTTTGATAATAAATCAAATTTGATTAGTCTAAGTAATGTATTATAATTTACATGTCCTAATCATTCATGTCAAATATTAAACGAATCAAGCAAGTAAAAAGAAGATGTAATTTTATTCATAATAGCAAGTACAACAGTCATTACATTCAACTTAAAGAGCCCCTCATTCAGATAGTCATTTCCTACAAACATATCTTTTTTGTAAGTACAAATTTGTCCGAAACAAATACTAACTTAAAACCCGTTCTTTCTTAACAAGGAACCATATACCAAATTCGTTCGACTATCAGGNTGTCCGAAACAAATACTAACTTAAAACCCGTTCTTTCTTAACAAGGAACCATATACCAAATTCGTTCGACTATCAGGTATATGAAGAACTTCATTCAAAGTTAGCTCATTCCCACTTTTCATTTTCAGCACTATCTTTCAATGTCCTTCAACCCAAGGAGATAAAGAGTTTCCATATAGAATTGTTCATCATGATCCATTGCTTTATAGGTAGAGAACATCTAGCGGTTTGAGCATATGTGACAAGTAGTTCCAATATCCACCCACCATTCCTTAGTGTTCCCGACTAAGTTGCATTAGGAAACAACCACAGAAAGATTTATGTCTTGCACCTTATAAGAAAGGTTGTCATATTTTGTTACATTGGCATAAAGAGTTTTCCCTTGACATTCTTTAGCTTCCAACAGTCCTTGGATCAATGTCCTGCCTTGCCGCTATTGTAACAATTGCCTTTGAAATTTTTAGAAGTCTTTGAGAAACCACTTTGCCCTTTGCCATTATGCTTCATCTTTTTGATAGTCTTGAAATCTCCTTACACGATGTTGGCTTTTGATTCCATCGAATAATTGCACAACTCCCCTTTTTAGATTTGCGGTTGTCTTCTTCAATTCTCAACCGGACAAGGATATCTTCAAGTTTCATTTCCTTAAGCTTATACTTTAGATAATTCTTGACGTCCTTCCAGGAAAACGGCAATTTCTTAATCAATGCAACAATCTGAAATGATTCACTTAGTTTCATTCATTCAGCATGGATGTCACTGGGTATGATTTGAAGTTCTTGAACTTGGGATATAACAGTCGTGCTGTCAACCATTTTGTAATTCGAAAAATGAACGATAATGAATTTCTTCCTGCCGGCATCTTCAGTTTTGAACTTGGTGTCCAAGGATTCCCACAGCTCTTTTGCGGACTTCACAATGCAATACACATTATATAATTTGTTGTCTAGTCCATTGAGTACATAATTTCTGCATAAAAAATCTGAATGCTTCCATGCATCAACTGCAACCAATTTCTCAACATCGCTTTATTCTTTAGTGTATGAAGGTGCATCTTCTTTGAAAAACAATTACAATTTTAATGCCGTCAAATTAAAAAAAAAAGTATTTTCTGTTGCCAACGTTTAAAATCTAACTATTAAATTTTTCTGATTTTTTTCCCATCGCATTACGAAGAGTAATATCGAAAGTTGTCGTTTCTAAAACACAATCAGAAAATAAAAAATAAAGTGTAGAAACAAAATAAACCAAAATAAAATCAAAATTTGTTTCATGATTGTTGTTTTTAGAGTATAAATTCCTCCTTAAAACAATCTGAATGCAATTTGCATATCGTAACGATATGATCAACAAGATCAGAAAGTTAATTCGTTCCTACCGATCTCACGATATTTTCTTAAAACGAATTTGCTACCTTCATAGGTGCTAAAGGTGTTCACCAATCGTTTGATAGAACGAATTTCATCACCTATGGAAGCAGCACAACAATTTACAAGAGTTCCAACAAACTCAATGAAGTATTTTCACTTCGAGAACAATATCAGAACGAGAGAGATAATGAGATTCAAAGCAGAGAAAGTTTGCAATGAAAATGGTGTAATTTTCTGGCAACAAAGTAGATTATTTATAAACTCGTTCGTGGCCATTCGAACATCTTTCAAGCCTTTTCAGAACAGTCATCACTGTTCAGACAGCCTCCAAGTTCGAACATAAGGCACTATTCATTATGAAACATTGCTTCTATTACGTCGGTTAACAGACAACTCTTACATCGATTAACAGACAATCAAGACCAAAAAAATTACCTAAAAATAAGCTAATCAAAATTAATTTCATTAAGTGCCCAAAAATTTGATTAATTACAATTTGACCCAAAAAAATAAAATAAATTTTGTCCAAAAATTTAATATAATACAAGGACCCATCCCCATCTCTACCCGCACCCGAATAGAACCGGACTCGTACATGAAAACAGCTTGTGCTCGTGCCATGCCTAGTCAAGCCGGTTGGCTGGACGGCAGCGCGGCACGCGCACGCATGGGGGTTTAAGATCGAACTTAATAGGATATCAGTTAATCATCTCGCGGAGTAGAACATGAATATGCTTGATCTTATTAAAATTGAAGTATTGGTCCAACTAAAATTTGGGCTCAAAGTTAATCCATTTCACTAACACTAATAATAAATCATTTCCAACAAATCATGCTTGGTGTACACAAGTACATCTTTGTTTACATAATGTCACATGACATTATCTTATTTGACAGTTTACAAAAATAAAAATTTCATCCAATGATTTTTGGACAACAATACATATGTAAACAAGTGTGTACAAATGGCAAAGTCCTTATAGTTCTAGGTCTAATTATACATTTTTATTTTTATTTTGTTTGAGTATATTTTATAAATTTTATCAATTTCTTGATCATTTCGACAACAAAAGGGCAAAAAATTGAAATCTCAGCAACCTAAGGGATCAGGACTGAAAACTTCCGCTTTCTTCTATAGAACTTTTGAATATCATTTTCCTATTGTACAAGTTCATTGGTTAGAGCAGAGTGGCTTTTTTAGCTGTAGATAATCGATGAAATCGCAAACATCGGAATTGTTGACAAGTAATGAATAAAAATGAGTCTAAATTATCGTTCTCATAAAAATTAAACTTTAATTTGAATTTTATCAACTCGTAATTAAAAACGAGACTGGCAAACATAATTGATCTTTGAATATTTTCTATTAATGCCTAATTAATATTATTATACTAAAATACTAACTAAATGCACGTAGAGATGATTTTGGAAAAGTTATACATGAGAAGGTAAGATAGGAATCCGATTCCACCATTAGTTGCCGTTCTAATCATCAAGTATCTTTAATCTAATTTGTATATTCTATATTTTTCAACCACCTCTCCTGAATTCGAATTCCTAGAAATGCATTAAATCACAAGATTGCCTATTTTGATTGCATAAGGTATAAAAAATTATCCTGTCGTCTATAGGACCTTATGTTGATTTATCACAATGTGTTAAACCTATTTCGAACCTCCCAAAAACAAAGAAAAGCCACTTATTTATATAAATTGCAGTCAAGCATTCAAATAATCATTATAAACGTGAAAATAATCAATCAACATAAATCATACAAAAAAGAAGAAAGTCTTGAATTAAAAAATTTAATTAATGTTTACATCATCATCCCAACACTAAATGTATTTAGCATAGCATGTTAATTTTACAAAAACAATTTTTTTTTTAATATTCATCCGCTGAAAAATATATTTGCGAAGATCGGACAAAGAATCGATTTTGCCTCCCTTAAATTCCTTTTATTAAGTCTTCAATTAATTTCAATTTTTTCTTGCTTTTGATCTTCAATTCCAAGCCACAAATCTTTAAACTGTTAATTCTATTGCATTGTAACTCTTCCTTGCTTTATTCTCCATGTTATGAGATGACATTCTGAACTTTTTCCTCCTTAATTAGGTAAAAACATGAGCCAATTTTTTTTTTTAAATTTTTGTATTAATTTGATTTAATGATTATTTTTAGGGTAATTAGGCCCATTACCCTTAAAAAATAACAAATTAGAATAATACCCTAAAACTAATGAATATCCTTTCTCCCTGTAATAAATATGCTCAAAACCCCATCTCCTTGCACTTGATTCACTACAAGCATCTATCATCTTAAACGTCCTTTCTATTATTATAATATCTCGTAATAAAGCTTAAAGGTGATTTACTCTCATTTCTTTCTTGTATCTTTTCTTGAAAATGGGCAATTGAAATAGAATATGTGCCCAGAAAGAAACACTGGTATGATTATGAATATCCACCGCCTTCTCCTCCAAGAACCCACCAAACTCGATCACGACATTCCGGTATCTATGTGTGTTCACGTTTGTGGATTTTTTTATTTTTTTTTATTTTTTGAAATTTATGCTTATACTATTTTAAACTATGGTGTGAGTGGATTTTTCTTTAATTTATGTTTAAACTGTTTTAAACATGTTTGTCGTCATGTTCAATTTCAACTAATTCTTGTATTTCATTGATGCAAATTCATTGAAGAAAAAAATATTCAAGAGGTGGTGGAAATATCGAGTCCTACACAAAATATGAGGTTCCCACTCGATGCAATTTAGCTGCACCTTAGGATTTAGGAGCTGGGACAGCAAAGAGAGACGAAGTAGCTAGTTACAAATTAATAATAGCTAAGTTAATATTTAGTGGGACAGCAAAGAGAGACGAAGTAGCTAGTTACATACAAATTAATAATAGCTAAGTTAATATTTAGTGTCTAGTATATTGTAAAATAATATGATATACACCCTTGTGTAGCTAATAATTTTGTATCAACTGTGTTCATGTTTGTACTTGAAGACAATCTTCATCTCTTGAAAACTGATATTTCTGAGAGTACTGTGCTCAACTTGATTTATATCTTGATTTTTTTGTTCAAATAAAGATTGTGCCTCTCTATTTTACTGATTTTCATAGTTTGAAGAGTGCATACTGATTAGAGCGTTTGTGCATGCTTGATGTACCTCTATAAAAAGTTGTAAATGTGTCCAATGCTAAAGTACATCGTTGTTTTAATTGTGTTGGTGTTTCTTGCGGCTTTATAATAAGAAATTGTCATTTTTTTTTTCCAATTTTTCTCACTTTTAAATATTTGACTTAGTCGATAGGTTGGCTGAGTTGGTAGATGACTGCGACGGTGAATTGACTTTAAAATGTTTAGCATTTTAGTTTGTGTTTTTCAGTGAACTGATTTAAAGATGCTTGACGCTAAATGGAAAAATAAGATGGACAGTTGTTGTCACTTTTTTTTGGTCATTTTATTGAATTGATTACAATGTTTTAATTTGTGTTTTTTCATTTTTTTTTTTAAAAAAATTGTCATTTTTTGAGTATTTATAACTTTTTTGAATTTTTGTAGTGTTTGTCAATTTTCTAAATTTTTGTCACTTTTTTTTAAATTTTTTGTCACTTTCTTAAAATTTCTATCACTTTTTTTAATAACAAACATCACATTTTTAATAAAAGTGATACTTAACTTAAAAAGTGACGTTGCGTCACTTTTTTTTCCCTTTTAAGTGACATTGTGTCACTTAATTTTACATAATGATTTTTAGAATTTTTTCCATCATTTTCTTGAGATTTATGTCACTTTTTTTTAATGGTAAACATCGCTTTTTAATAAAAGAAACATTGTATATAAAAAAGTGGCAGTTAACTTAAAAAGGTGAGCTTGGTAAAGGTTGAAGCACTAATAGCCCTGCCTTTATCTTCAATTTGAATTGACGTTGGCTAATTTGGAATTGAAATAAACTTAGCCCGGGTGGGTTGCGCTATGGGATCCCAATAGTTCTAAATCTCAGCTCTAATACGAGGCTACCATTTTAATCTGGTTTCTTCCCCATGACGTCAATATCATTCCACCAAGTAAACTCCTTGAAATTAAGTTACACCAAGATAAGAAGAGGTCTCTATGACCTTAAAACAAGAGGAGTTTCCCTTGGACATCTCTCAGGTTAAACACTTTCGGTGAGATTCTTTCCATTTTTTTTAAAAAACCAACACGAGCTTTATTCAATTCATCAATAAACAAGCTTGTTCTCCTAACAAACATTGAATAGTATTGAAGGAGAAAAATAAAACCTGAAATCTTGTAAACTATACTATACTACAAATATGCAATTGCACCC
>CAIGRN010186736.1:0-14944 GCA_903798345.1 Fraxinus anomala
TCATTGGCTGACTATACATATCTCAAAGCATTAGTGCCCTTATCTTGTTTCAGAAATTCATAGACCACATGGGAGATTTATTACAGGCTTATGTTGATAGACGAGAGCAGGTATTTTGTTCCTTTATAGATACATCTTTGAAGGAATTTAATTCTCTTATATACTATATAAAATAATTTTTCCCCTTTCCTAATTCTCTCTGTATTTCTGTGTTCCCTTTTTTGAATGAATTTGTTTCGATTTTTCAAATAATTCNCATTGTTTACTCATGTAAGCATAATTTCTAGCTACGGAACATAGTTATTCCCAGTCCAATGCTAGCCACCCATGCAGTAATGATCTAAAAATGTTTTTTAAATACAGGAGGTTATTTCCCAAACTTGAGTTTGTGATGGCAGCAGATCAGCAACCATCTTGCATGAAAGGTTAAAATGCATAGTTTAAAGCAATCTCAAGTGTAGCTATAGTCATCTGTTGGCCTTCTGTTGAAGAGTCCTTCAATAGATATCTATTGACTTTTTGGACTCAAGGGTCAAATTAGTTGCTTTATGATCTTAAGTTGCAATATTTTGATTATGAGAAGTCATTTTTTTCTTCGACAAGTTCTAATAAGTTGCAATAAATCCCTCGTAAACCACATACTTGCTCAAGGAGATAAATCCCTCTCGGGCAGGACCTATTACATTTGGAAGCCAAAAATTATGGGATAGCAATTGCTTCACTCTTTGGGACTCTTAGGCTAAGAAGATAGGCTCGTTGTTCAAATATATTTGTTTTTACCTCTGTTTTAAATGGAAGTATCTGGATTAGCTAGCTGAATTACTGATTGTTATTTTTCTTTTCTTCTTGCAAATTATATGTTGTATGTTTTATTTTTATTTTATTCAATTTAAAGATTTGAGGCAATTGTTCTCTCCGATAATTTATGTGCATGTATAGACAGTATGGTAAAACAAAGGTTTTTGATTAGGTTTATACATGCTCACAAATTTCCAACAAATCAGTTGTATATGCTAAATTTTTTAAAAAAATCATCAATTTCATTATGAAAATCACGAACAATATCTAGGAATTGAAAGTTAAGAATTACATACAAGATAGAAAGGGAAAGTGATTAAATTCCATCCTTTTGCAGAAAGGTGGGGATGCTCTATGTTCTCCAGAGAATAAATGATACAGTTAAATGCTTTTTATCTTCAAAATTGAGTTATTAGAATCATAAAAATTCTCATGTAACTCTCCTAAAAATTACCCATATGATGCTATAGGGAATCGCCTTCCATGTTTGTCCCAAAATAGAGATGATATGACAATTCCAGTTATTCAACAATTTCTACTAAACTCTATGTTACGAACTTGATGTTTCAAGGATCCGTGAGAGACTTGGGTTCTCTCAAATCCGTCCCTTTTGGTCTTGTGAAGCAGTAGGTCACGTGAGACCAAAGCTTGGTTGACAGCAAGTGATTCATGAAGTTAGGGATGACTAAAGAATGGAAACTTTTTATTAATCAACTACTCAAAATACCACAATGAGTGTGGAGCTAAATACAAAACTTAGGACATCACACAAGGAAGATAAACAAAGAGTTTGAAAGAATAGAATCTTTTTATTGCTCACAAATTCTCTACAACTTGATTATTGCAAATGAGCTCTTTACCCTTATTTATAGTTGTAAGTCGTAACCTCCAGAAGTGGACATGGGTGATAAATTCAATCAAATGGTTAAAAGACGGTCTCTAGATACTTGTGTACAAATATCCAAGATGTTTACAATATAGGCAGGCTTCTATAGAATGTTCTTGAAATCTTGAAACTGATATCCCTACTTCTTTATGGGAATTTAGGTGGATGCATACTGTGCTGCAACATGTCTAGGCTGCCTTTGGCTGTGGCTGTTGCTATGGTTTCAGCAGTCTGCCTTCAGGTCTCAGACTCCCATTAGCAAAAATCTGCTCTAATGAATTTTAAGTAGAATTGTGCATGATGTAACGAAACTGCATGATTTAAGAGAACATATTCTATTTATGTATTTCTTTATATTGCATTAAGATGATCAAATTTCATTTGCTTTGAAGTAGGTTTCCACATAATGAAATCCTTTGCGTTCCTTTAATTGTAGTTTGATTTTTGCAGTATCTTCTTGACATGAATATTCTGATTTTTTTAACTCCTCTTCTGAACTGCTTGTCTTGTTTTTCTCCAGGTTCGTCTTATAAAGGAACTGTATGGAAATCAAATTGGAGAACTTTATCACAGCCTTCCATATCATATGGTTGAATTTGTGCTTGATGATTTTGATTGGTAGGTGTAACACTGCTCGTGTATATATATTGTCCTAGTCGATCTCGGTGAATTTTTTAACAACATAATTGCTTCCATAGTTTTGTTGTTTTTCTTCTTCAAGCTTGGTCTTTATAAAACAGTTGCCTTGTTTGAAGTTACGTGACTCTTACTCGTTTTTCACATGTTTATTGAAGCACAACACGTACAAATTGAAAAGGTTGAACTACTATTCAGGCTTGCTTGTTATTTATAGGCCATGTTTGGTGGCCATTTTTTTCGGAAAAACATTATTTAAATAGTGATTTTTTGGAGAATGTGTGGTTAAGAAGTAGGGAATGTTTTGGGTTTACGTGTAGAATATTTTATTTTGTGAATGTGGTTGAAAATGAGAACGTAGAAAAAAGAATTTTGAAAGAATGGAACACAAACAGGGGCATAGTGTAAGAAACCCTTCTGGTTTGGGATTTCAAAACAAAACCTTTTGAATGAGCGATAGCCAGTGTGACTAGATGGTGAATACTGAATGAATTATTGTGTTCATTTTGTGAAAACATGGATATGTCTTTTGACTCTAGGTTCCACATTGGCCCAATATTGATGCTGTCACGGTTATGTGCAGAATGTGATACTTGGTGTTCAGCATGGCAAAATGGATTTTTATTTGATCAAACTACCAAAATATAATACAAGTGAGTTATCGGGGAGTAGATAATTTTCTTTTGCTTAAAATTTCCCGAACTAGATTTCATCCTTATTTTGAAGGTAGATGTCTCATCATGCAAGGAGTGTTAAGTAATTCTTGGCAAGAGCTTAACTTTGCAAATATATGTTAGTTGTGCTTGACATGGAAATTAAGAAATTGAAAAAGAAGTATTAAAGAGGAAAATAAAGTGTTTCATGTAATAGCAATATCACATAGATACAGGATTATGTCATTGAATTATTTAATGGTATTGAGGATAGAGATTTTTATTGTACAAATAGTATGGGTCTCAGAATTGAGGGAAGCTATGAAAAGGATGAAGATGAGGAAAACAGTCTAGCCGAGGTGGGTGTTCTATGGGTTGAGAATTACAATTAGATCTTAAATAATAAATATTATAAGAATAGTGTTTTCCTAATCATAAGCACAAAATATTTGAGGTTGTATAAATTATAGAGGTATTAAGTTCATAAGTCATACTATGAATTTGAGAGGGAGGTTGTGATGGAGAACTTAACAAAGAAAGAGGAGAGAGAACCGAATTTGAGAAGAATGAGAGAGAAAGAAGAGGAATAGAGAGAACGAGAGCATTAGAGAAGAGAAGAAGAATCTAGCTTCTAATGGTTTATTTTTGTCTGATATTGCAAGCCTTTCTTGTGATGTTAGTTGCTTTGTTTCCCGGACTGGGAACAAAGCAGCCCACGAATTGACATCTTTTGCTAATTATGCCCAGGAATTGGCATATTTTGCTAATTATGCCCTTTATTTAATTTTGCACATAGTGTGTGATTGTCTAATGCAATAGTATGTTAGTTTGGTTTCCAGAGAACAAAATTGAAATCCCCTTTTACGGAGCAAGAATCTCATTTGAAGGGGACTTCTAATTCTCTACAAGTAATCAAAATATTAAAACTAATATTTCCAGTAAAAAAATAAATATAATTTTAATCAAACTCTATTAAATCCTATTTTTCCTGAAATACATATTTAATCATAGGAGTCTTTGACGAAGTCGTGAATGAAAAGTAGACCGAGCAGTACTTTTCGAGAATTATTAGTTGGAGGAAGATGTAGGTTCTGATACAAAATTGATGCTGAACTTGACAGAGAGAGAAATGAGAGTTTGAGAGAAGCGCAAGACTGAAAGAATATAAAGAAATAGACAGGAGAGAAAATCAGAGAATAGAGAAAAAGAATTTAGGAGGATGAAATATAATCAATATACTAACCTAAGGATACTTGGTTCCCTTTCTAGAGCAAGCTATCCCATTTCAAGGGGAGTTTTATAAAGTACAACTTCTTAAAATATGAAAATTAATTTAATCCAATCTAAATAAACATGATTTGAATCAAACTCTATTTAAATCCTATTTTTCATGAAATACAAGTTTAATAATAGTAGTCTTTGACTATGTCTCTTATTCATTGGAATAAATAATGGTATCGTTTAAAGGTATTAGAAACCAATTTAAATGCTAGTCAAATTAAATATCTTATTAATGGAAGTCTTTATCTATTTTACAGATTCTTAAATTGAAAATAGAAAAAAAAAAGTAAAAAATACCTATATGTGGTTTTTATTTGGTCTAGAAAAGTCTTATGATATGGTTCCGATGGATAAGAAATGGTGGGTGCTTGAGAGAATGACGCCCTGTTTGATCCATATTCTTACAAAAATTCATTTTTTCAAAATTAATTTTTAACCATACATTCTTCAATAAAAATAATATTACACGCAAATTCAAAACGTTTCCTTATTTTTTAACCACATATTTTTCATCAAATCACTATTTAAAATGCATTCTTCATTCAATAATGTGCATCAAACAAGTCTGAAATTTTATTTATCATATCATTATGTATGGAGTAATCACAAATGGAAAATTTGGTTTAGGTAGTAATAGTAGAAAATTTTCAACTTCTATAGGCTTGTGTGTAAAGGTTCTACCTTGACCCTTATTTTTTCCTCTATTTGTGCTAGGTTGCGTGATATATCCAAGATGAGATCCTTTTAAGATATGTTATTCACCGATGATGTAGTTTTAGTTAACAAAACTAAAAGATCGTAAGTTAGAACTTCGAAGACCTTTGGAATCTAAACGTTTTAGGTTATTAATTATTTAGAACTAAGGCATGTAGATAGAATGTTGTTTCGTGTGCGACTATATGATCCCAGAATTATATGGTATCGTGAACAAGTAATAGAGTGATGAGTCCAATCCAACGGGGATTGTTGTATTCACAAGAGTAAACTAAAGCTAGCTTAATTCGAAATTTGAACACACAAATTTGTCAATTTTTTATTGAGAATCTAAACTAAAGTGTAACAAAAACTATTTTAACAAGTAAAATTGAAGTTTGAGGAAAATTGAATGAGCTATGTTGGGAATTCTGATATGGCTTGATCTATGTCCTATAACTTCGCAATTTGTAATTTAATGTCCTTCCCATTTTCAATTTATTGACCCAATTCTCCTAATGTAGTTAATAATCTCTCTTGATTGTGAAATTAACCCTAATTGATTGCATTAGTTTACTATATATCTATATAAACTAATAAACTGATCAATTGCATTATGATTAGTGAGACTTACCAAATGGGCCAATTAACGCCCAAAAGTATATCTCTATCTTGTAATTAGAACCTAAGGTGATTTCTACGGGGTCTAAATTGAATGATAACATCTTAGAGACCACGTATTCACTAAACAATCATCTATTTATCAAGTTAATGAAGGCAATTAACTCATAGCAATCACATAATATAAATGAGGAAAACTTGAATTAAATTGCGAATTTGAAACGAAGATCGTGTTACATCATTCATCCCAGCAAACCACAATCTAGCGCTTAAAAGAGAAAAGAATATACAAACGTTTAGGGAATATATTACTAAATTTTGACATTAAGAGAAAGTGTCGAGAACATTTGGAACTCGTCCCTAAGAAGCAAATCCAGAGTGAAATTGAGCTTTAGCCTTCTTCTCCACTTGAATTTTCTTCATAAATCTCCTTTTTTCTTCTTTGGAATAAGGATGAATGTAGACTTATTGTAGAGGATCATAGTGACCTAAAAAGTAATTGGTGTAGGTATGTCGGTCCTACTATTATAATGAGGACGTGAAAAGGGTGTTATATATGGTACACTAGTGAGTTGGACAAACGGAAAAAGTGCTATAGGGATTTTATTTGATTGTAAGACGCCTATCAAGTATAAGTTTTATTGAACAACAACCTAGACCAACCATGCTTTATGTACCGAGATTGGTAGTTAGAAGGACATTTTTCCTAAGAATGTATTGATGCTTCATATATTATAGAATTAATAGAATAGGAAAGATAGTCACATGTCCTTTCTATTGAACAACAACCCAGACCAACCGTGCTTTAGGTACCGAGTTTGTTAGTTAAAGGAAATTTTTCCTAAGAACGTATTGTTTCTTCGTATATTATAGAATTAATAGAATAGGAAAAATAGTTACATGCCCTTGGTGGAGATGATTCTGATTTTAGATAAATTTGCTCCCGTCTTTCCCATTGCCATCTTCATGTTAGATACACTGTTTTCGAATGCTTGCAGCTTATAAGCAATTATAAGCTTTGCCAAACGTGCAAAAAGTAAATGTTGAGGTTAAACGAAATGACAGTGCTTGGGCATATCTTAGAAGTACGGGAGCTCCGATTAACAAGGGCAAGAACATATTAGAAGAATGAAAGGTAAACTAATATCAACATAGCATGATGTGGTTGCTAAATATTTCATTTTGTTGAATCTTTCAGTAGATTTCACTTTTGAACTGAGGCTTAATTTATTGTTGTAGATTACACATTGAAGAATAGTTCTTCTGATAATGCTTGAGATATATTTTTAGATTGTCAATAAATCCTTAATGAACAACACATGCTTCTTGCCCGTGCTCCTTTTCCCTCCTATTTTGGTAAGATGTATAATCAAAGAAGTTTCAAGATACCAGGTGACGTCACAGATGCTGGAATTGTAGCATCATATAGGGAGTCTGTGATTGTGGGTTAAGATACCTTCTCTGAAATTTACAATTACAATGAGACATACAACCATTTCACGTTTTATGTTGTCCCCTCAAACTTTTAGATATTCACACAGCGAACTGTTCTTTTTACTTTACATTTTTGGCCGAGCCTCTATGGAAAGAGAGAATAAAAGCAGATTCAGCATCTGCTGTATATGCTTTGATCCTCTGTTTTTTTTTTTCTAATTGTATCATCAGCTCTTTCCTCTCCACTTTTCCAAACCTCTTGTACCTCATTATTTTGGTGGCTTACAAGTTCATCATTGCTGGATTGTCCGGATCAACAAGTTATACTCTTTCTAATCTATGATTTGCATGAACTGAGCTATGTAGAGTAGTCAGTTATTTATTCTCTTAGGGGTTTACGTCCTTTATTGCTCTTTTATTATCAAAATGAAGCACCAAACTTAAAAAGCAAACAATATGGATCCCCGTATCAGTTTACATTTATTTAGTTCATGTTCTATTAATTATGGTTTGGTAATTAATAGTCTTCATTGATTTCTTGTATTGTTCAGCCATTTCTGTGTTCGTATAAATTGTAATGAATTTTCAGTTCAATATTGGAAAACTGAGTCATCCTTGAGTGCCGGTTGTAGGCAATAAAATGCTCTCTCTCTCTCTCTCTCTCTCTTTTTTTAAAAGCTAGCGAAAAGTGGTAATAAGTAATGTGAGAGAAAGCAAGCCTTACAAATGCAGCGAGATCTTGGATACTCTCTCTCTCTCTTTTTTTAAAAAAAAATCGAAGTAACTGTTATATTGCGTGCTGTACTATGTCAAATACTGAAGCTAAGCGGACAATCTAATCTCGAATCGACGCTTTACATGATTATGGTAGTTCTTTTACAACTCCTGGAAGCATCTTTCTTTATCTTTCACAATGCACATCCAACTAATAGTAGTAACTTTCTACTAGTCTCCGGATATAACTAGCAATGATTTGTTAATTAGTTTAGATGAGTTGATGCCTCTCTCTCTCTCTCTCTCTCTCTCTCTCTCTCTCTCTCTCTCTCTCTCGTGTTATGGTATTTTCATGCAACCTTGCCATCCTACATATTTACTGCATTTATGTTCTTTAACCATATTGGTAGCAGCAATGTATGTGTGGATCCTTTTATGCATGTGTTCACACGAATTATTTGTCTAATTACTATAACCCTCTGATTTAAATTCTATCTAGGTTTCTACATGCCACAAGTTTCAAGTGTGCTTTTGTTTTTCCACTTGCAGCAAGGTTACATTGAGTCTTAAATACGCGGTGGATCTTCTGTCCGTAGTTCCAACAGGGGTCAGTGTCCTTGCATGGCCGATGCATGCTGTAACAATGAACACGAAGGAAAATGGAGCGCTGGGAACTCAACCTATTCCGACTCGTTTGTCATATGCAGAGGATGCATTACGATCAATGAGTTTACCTGAAGGTCAGTCGGATAGTGGTAACCCTGTTGTGCATTCCCGTTACTGATTACCGTAGATGCTAATATACCTTATTCTCCCAACAGCATATGCGGAGATCGTTCTGAACTTGCCCCAGGTTCTTAAAGAAATATATCCACAAGAAAGTTTTGCCTAGTAATCGTTCCTATAGGAACTGCAGAGGGTGCTCTGATGGACTGAAGAAAATAACTTGGCAATGAAAGTGATATAGCTCACTTTTTCTCTCATTTGCCGGTGGGAAATTGCTCTGTTCAATCCGTCTATATTTTAAGGCAATCTGTGTTCATTGGCTGAGTTCAAAATTTTTATTTATTGTGGATAAAATACATTATTAGTCACTCACCTTCCAGAGAAGTTTATTTTAGTTACTTCCAATTTCAAATGTTAAATCACCGAGTCAGTTTTCACAAGCAAAATCAACGATTTGTAACATTTGTTCAGTATAGCAAATGGAAAAATATGACATGGCAATCTATAGCGTAGGAAACTAATGGGTTGAGTTGTCTCAATCATAGATTTTTATGCTTTGAAACGTTGCAGTGGAGATTTTCAACGTGTTAAAATGGGTTCTTAACTTTTTTCTTTGACAGTTAGGTCCTTAACTTTTAATTTTCTTCACTTTAGACTCTAAATGCACGGTTTACCCTTGTTCTGTTAAAAATTTAAAATGTTAGTTTATGATTGAAAAAAAGATGATGAATATAATGTTTTATAATTATAGCAGAAAAAAATATAAAATATTAGAAAAAAAAACTTGTTACCTCCAACGTCCCATAGCCTTTGTGCGTTCCAAATTATTTTTCGGAACTTTCATTTAAAAGACCTAATCAAAAAAGAAATTAGTTTATAAAGACCAATATATATCCTTTTTAGTTAATTAGTCTAAACATACAAAGAAATGAAAAATAGAATTTGTAAATTACTAAAATGTCCTTGTAGGTGAAAAATGCATTAATTGCCCTAATTCTCATTTCAATTTACATTTTAGCTTTAATTGAATTTTAGCTTTTCTTTCTTTTACAACGGCTTCTTTTCATTGTCTTATAATCATCTTCTCTACTTCATTAAATCATAAAATCTACATTTTCATTCCCTTGAGCACTCATTTGGTTGAAGTGAGTAATCAAAGCTTATAATATTTTTGTTGAGCATTTGAAGAACATAATGAATTGTTAATTTTTTTATATTTGGGCTTCTTTTTTTTTCCATTTTTGTGAATAATTTCTTTATGTAGTTGTATGTGTGTTTATGGTGTTCATTTGATAATAATGATTTTGAATTCATTTTATCAATAGATTAAATCCCAACCAATTTTTTCTATTAGTGAAGTGAAATGTACGTTGGTAAAGACATATTTGGCTATTCTATCTGTTCTACTGTGAAATATATATTTGATTTTCTGCTGTACAAAACGACTTACATATTTTTTTTACAATCCATAACGACATACATATCATTATTAGTACTGTACGAAAATTTGATAGAAAATTGATATTTGATGAAATTTTAAATTTTTTATGTTAAATTGTAATTATGGATACAGTGAATATGATATGAATATTAGTTCGTTATCTAGTTGAATATTAACAATCAATTAAAGGTGTATAAAATAAAAATATGCAGAGAATGACAAAGGGAAAACAACGCTTATTCTTGTTTCGAAAACAATTTCTTATGTGAACTTATATGATAAAGTCAGAGAGATGTTGAATATTGGTACTGTGTTATACAAAATGGAGATTTCAACTCGTTTCTATTATGTCTAAGGCTTCAACTGCAAGAAAACTGGTCTTGTTCGCTCCATTTGTACGAGTCAAACTCATAGTGAAACTTAAAGTTGTAATATTATCGTGACTTGTAGCTTTATTATTTTATACTTACTAGAAGCACAAAATGATTTATTAGATTTTGTAGTAATCGTGCTATTATCGCTTTTGTGCTATTGGAATAAAATTAAAGTCATTTTACGTTGCTCTGTTTATTTTTTCACATTACAGACAAACGACTTTTAAATATTTATAGTTGATGCAAATGTCGTTCTAGTATGAAAAATGCATTGATTCACATAATGACATTAAAATCGTTCCCGATACACAAAAAAATATTGATGTCATTTCAAGGAACCATTTGCTCTCGGGTGGTAAACAACTCAGAGGCGCACATGTCAACCAATTTTTTTTTAGGTTAACGCTTCGATTCCCAAACTTTCGTCCTTCATTAAATGGATACTTTTTCTCATGCAATTTTCAAAAAATGATAACAAATCATAAATATGAAACTCACAAAATAACATAACGATATCTGTATAATTTCAGTACAAATTTGACGAGATTGAAATCGTTTTAGTTCAAATTATAACTAAAACGACATATATATCGTTTTCTTTATTATGTAACGATATTTATATCGTTATGTATCAAACTCACAAAATAATATAACGACGTCCATATCATTTAGTACAATTTTGACGACATTGATATAGTTTCAATTCAAATTATGACAATTTTTAGCCAAAACGATATAATTATTGTTTTGTATGTAAAGAAACGATATATGTGTTGGGTAGTTATGATTTGAATTAGAACGATTTCAAATTCGTCAAATTTGTACTAAAACAATATGAATGTTATGTTATTTCATGGGTTTGGTACATAACGATATCATTATCGTTTCAGTACAATTATGACGATATTGATTTCGTTTCAGTTTAAATCATAACTAAAACGACATATATATCGTTTTAATTTATATAAAATGATAATTATATCGTTTATGCTAAAAAAGATTATTCAACCGTCCATGACCACCTGACATGCATCGACATATGCAGGATGATCGAAATAAGTTATTAGGTAGGATCGATCTCACTCAAAAAAAGAACTATGGGAACATTTGTGTTCCCATAATTATATACCATCTTTGAACTATTCCAACGAAAGTATCTTCGTTCGTTCTTTCTAAACCATTCGAGTGATATCAAACCACTTGGTGACCTCTTCAAATTGTCCTACGTATGTTGAAGGCATGCAGGTAGTTGTGGACGATCGAATCGTTTTTTAGCTAAAACGTATAATTATCATTTTATATGAAAAGAATTGATATCTATGTCGTCGTTATAATTTGAATTGGAACGATTTCAAACTCGTCATATTTACACTAAAACGATATGAATGCCATTATGTTATTTCATGAATTTGATATATACGATATATTTATCATTTTAGTACAATTTTAAAGACATTGATATCGTTTCAATTTAAATCATATACATATATATATCGTTTTAATTTATATAAAATGATAATTATATCGTTTCTGCTAAAAACGACAATTCAAATGTCCACAGCCACCGGCATGCCTCCGACATACGAAGGACGATTGAAGGAAGTCATCGAGTGGGTTGATACCGTTTGAACGACTTAAAAAGAGCAAATGAAGGTACTTTCTTTCAATCTAAATAGTTTGATGGTGCTAGACAACTATGAGAATAAAAATGTTCCTATAGTTTCTTTTGAGTAAGATCGAACCTACTTGATAATCTCTTTCAATCTTCCTACGTATGTTGGAGACATGATCGGCTGTCGTAGATGATCGAATCATCGTTTTTGGTCAAAACGATATAATTGTCATTTTATATGAAAAGAAACTACTTCAATGTCGTTATCGTTGTGATCTGAATAGAAACGATCTCAATCTCAACAAATTTGTAACGAAGCGATATGAATGTCGTTATACTATTTCGTGAGTTTGACACATTACGATATCATTATCGTTCTATATAAAAGAAACGATATTTATATCGTTTTAGTTATGATTTTGACTGAAACGAGTTCAATGGCATTACTCATGTAAAGAAATGATATCTATGTCATCTTAGTTATGATTTTGACTGAAACAAGTTTAATGTCATTACGTATAACCAATGACTTCGATGTCGTTATGTATAGTCTAACGACTTCTATATCGTTATGAAAATCAGTGAAGTAGTGTATTTGATACTAAAACGATATCTAAATCGTTTTGTGTTTCATGAACGATTTCAATATCGTTATGTTAATTCGTTCAATTTTCGTATTGGAACGACATCTACATCGTTTTTGTGTTTCAGAAACGATTTTAATGTCATTATTTGAATGAGTGCATTTTTGTACTGGAACAACATCAACTCACAGGAACGAAGTGTATATCATTACGTAAATATGCACAATATCAACATATTGGACATGTTCAATATGTAAACTTGAAATGACTGCTTGTAGCATTCTCTCGAGTTTTTCCATTTCGATTTTCAATAAATTCGCTATGTTGAGCTCATAAGATATCGGTGGTGGTTGACATGTATTAAGAGAGTTTTGGTGGAATGCATGATGTGGCTTGGCATCATGTTCAACCTCATCTCATTCGGAATGGCATGAAGCATTCACATCTTCTTCCACGATTAGTGTCAACTCTTTCCAATAAACCTCATCGAGTTTGGCTTTAGTGAGTAGAATTAACCTCCAGTTGCAAATATTAAATAGTGCAAATTATTAGTCATTCGTTAAGCTAATTCCACAATTTGTCCTCACTAAACTTAAAAAAATACAATTTACCTCTTTCGATTCCAACATGTTATCAATGGCGGCAGAAGCTAACCTCTTCGGCATTTCCCAAGCGACCATTCTTGAAATTACATCCGGATATTTCGTAGCAAACTTCATTCTCAAAGTTGGAATCACTTTGAATGCTCAAATCTATTATAAAACAAATATTATTATCTCACAACACAAATTTATATATAAAAATAATACAAGTCAAGTGTATTGTTTGTCTATACCATTATAGCGAGGGGAAGGCCATGCAAAGAATATCGAACTAAAAACTCGCCCAAGTAAAAAACCAATTGCTCTCACTTGTTATATATAGTTTACAACACAGAAACAAACACACACGCATACACATATATATATTAATATAACATAAGATAAACTGAATCTAGACTTAATTAGCAATCTACTAAATTTGACATTAAAATATTAATCTTCAACAAATTCCGAAGACAATAAAGTAGATAGAACAATTACAAATATTAGATCCATTGAGTAATGAAATTACAAATAGCCATAAAATTTTCAATGAATTCATTTTCCCTTAATATATATGAATAACGATGTATATAAAACATACAAAATCACATAATTAAGAAAATAAACAGGAAATGAAACCCCCCAAGAAATCATTATAAACTCAATAAAACGAATTTGTTAAATACCAAGTGATGAACCAAAACTCCAAAACCACCAAACCCCAGTATGAATTTTCAATGCAAATATTTCAAAGTGAACTTAAATAAAAGTTACAGAAATGATCTTTATAGCAAAAAATGTAATCTTCATTAGAAGATCATAGAGTCCAGATTAATGAGCTCAAAAACTCAATAGATGGACTAGACAAGAAGAAGAAGAATATGTACATATACAGTTGGACACAGTTTGAACACTATACATAGAACTTCTTGTTGGTTTGAGAACTTACATTGATTTTTCTAACTGTGAGCTCGTTGTTTTTTGGAAACACAGAAGTTAGATTCGAACATCAACCATTGACAGATAAAACTGTTAATTTTAAAACCTTGCACAATCTTCAGCCTTAAAAGAAGTAGGAGAAATATTATTTTTGACTTGAATGAGAAGTGTTTGGAATTTTGAAGAAAAATAAGATTTAGTTTTGCAATTGTGAATTTGGGAAAGAAGGGTTTACGTTAGTGAATGAAGGGAAAAGTCAAAATCCTTCATTTATTTGGTTAAGTAAGGGAAGGGTAAGGTGTAATTTTGAGATTTTAAAATAATTAAAATTTATTTTAATTTTTAAAATTGGTCAAAGGCCTTTTGAACAAAATGATATTGACGGATGGCCATCTCAACTAATTTCCTTGTTTTTCTGGCTTTGAGGGCAAGTTGAAAAGGTGATTGTTTGTTTCTTTAAAAAAAAAAAAAACCCTTAAATGTGTTGTTCAGGAAGTATGGTTTTCAAAACGAAATGCATAACAAAATAGTCAATAAATTAAGAATGTCTAATCGAATTAAACAGACGCCGGTATGGATTGCACTAACACCTTAGAGAAAATTAAGCGGATTTAATTATAATTAATTAAATTATTAAGACTTTTCTTCAAAAATTAGGTGTTAATTGTTAAGAATTGAGGTTCCATCTTAAAAGGTCAACATTTTTTAAGAGGAATAGTTCAAGATCTTTATTAATTGGTCTGTGTCAAGATCATTTATCGATGTGGGATATATATCCCTTAACACGCCCTCACGAGATGGTGGCTCAGTTGAGCAGACCAATCTTGAAATTCACGTGCTTATTTTTAGAGTCTTAACGGGATCGAATCGCTCGTTGGAACATAATGGACTCTGATACCATGTTAAGAATTGGGGTTCCATCTTAAAATATCAACCTTTTTTTAAGAGGAGTAGCCCAAAATCTTTAT
>CAIGRN010186742.1:0-18986 GCA_903798345.1 Fraxinus anomala
CATTAAAATTTTCATTCTCATTCATGTACTCATTTTCAACCGCACATTTTTCAATAAAATAATATTTTCCATCACATCAATAATTTTTTTTTTTTCAACCACATATTTTTCATCAATCTACTATTTCAAAATAATGTGACTCAAACACACCCAATAATTTTTTAGGAGCTCGAAATTGTATGTTTCAACTGTACTTGTAAAACTATTATTTTCTGCTAATCTCCTCCAGTTTCAACTAAACTTGCAATTAGTGATGGCAAAAAACTCATTTGGGGCGAAAAAAATCCGTCTCGACGGGGAGGGGAGGGGCAGGGATCGCTGCCCCGTCTAGGGGTGGGATGGGGTGGGGCAACCCGCCCTGTGAAGAATAAAAAAAATATTAATTAACTAAAAATGAATCCGCCCCGAACCCATCCCGTAAGAATTAAAAAAAAAAAAATTAATTAACTAGAAATGAAATTTAGTTACAATGTAATTATACTTGCAAATATTTAATTTTGGACATTGTTTGTTTCGAGTGTTTGCTTTGGATATTGATGTAGCTAATTTGAGCATTATTTATTTTGAATTTTAAAATTTTGAATTTGTATTTTAACTGAAATTGAAAAAAAAAAAAATGGCCAAAAAAATGGGACAGAAAACCTGCCCCGCTGCCATCTCGACTCGCAATAGGTTACTCAAAATATTGTTCTGAAAAAGTCGTGCTTCTCGAGATCAAAAACGTAGCAGGAAATGGGTNTTGAATTTGTATTTTAACTGAAATTGAAAAAAAAAAAAATGGCCAAAAAAATGGGACAGAAAACCTGCCCCGCTGCCATCTCGACTCGCAATAGGTTACTCAAAATATTGTTCTGAAAAAGTCGTGCTTCTCGAGATCAAAAACGTAGCAGGAAATGGGTAAAAAGAAACAGAAGGGTAGGAGATCCCCGTCAAAGCAAACCGAACACACGCCTATATCCCCTTCACACCTCAAACTCTTAAACTCATCACAACTGTCCACTCCTTTGTTTTGGTAGTTCCTAGTTTTTTACTATCATTTTAAGTCCAAAATTTGTGTAATGGGCATCAAGATTTTGTAAGGAAAACAGTTCCGTATAGTGGCAAAATGCACGTTCTGGCTATACAAACACCCCAAATTTTAATTGCAACAAGAACAGGGAACAAGAAGAAGCTTCCACCCTTTTTCGTGTTGAGCAATTCATTTCCCTTTTCCTCTTTTGTGCCAAGAAGAAGTGTTACATCATCTTCATGTTCATGTAAGCACTCCATCAGTCCACTCTATGGTCTTTTTGTCTTCCCAGAGTTCAACTAGAAATTCGATAAAAATAGAATCTTTGTGGTGTTTTTCTGCTCTTTATTTTTATGCCTCAAAATTTACCTTTTCCCATTTTCAACTTGGGGTGGATTCTTGAGTAGATCTGAACTTGGATCATTTCTTTGAATTGAATGAACTGTTATGTGAGAAACAGTTGGATAACTTCTTATGGTTGTATGATGAACTGGAAAGAGATTATATTGATATTGTGTATTGTATAGAACAACAGGCATTCTTGTGAATTTACTTGTGTTCTGTGTCGCGGAGTGATTTGGGTTCGCTTGTGCAGAGGTAGGATTGTTGTTTGAAAGAATTCAACTGACATAAAGGTCTGGAATTCTTTTTATCATTAGAAGTTGTCTTGTATTGCAGATTATTTGCCTTCTAAATACAATAGTTCGATTTATTTTTGCTAAAAGACAATGGAAACTAGTGGAACCTCTCTCTCAATATTTCAGATGGTCTTTACTTGTCTTAATAGAGTTCATATAATAGTTTGGACTTTGAAGAAATGGTTGTTGTAGTTTTATGGATGAAGTTATTAAAGATGAGGAAGAAATAATTCAGATGCAGGAAGAAGAATATGCTGCTCCGTTACTCACCAGAAGAATCAGAAATCTTATTAGATGAATCAGTTTTACATGTATAAATAGCCAAAATGAAAATGCCAGCTGATCTAACTAACTATCTAACTACTTGCATGTGTGGCTGGCAGGTCATTACAATGTGAACTACAATATGAATTACAAATTGAATTACAAGATAAATAAGTCCTAATACTCCCCCTCAAGATGTGTCGTATATATTTTTGATACACATCTTGGCTAATAAAGGATTAAGAATGGAAGCAAGTAACGGTTTAGTAAAGGCATCTGCTAGTTGATGCTGTGATCGAATTGGAAGTAGTTTAACCAACCCAGCAGTAATCTTTTCACGAATGAAATGACAATCGATCTCAATGTGCTTTGTTCGTTCATGAAAAATAGGATTTGTGGCAATTTGGATTGCAGCATGGTTATCACAATAAAGAACAGCTGAAGGTGCAATAAGGATTTGGAAATCTGCTAACAACTGTTTAATCCAGATGATTTCACTAACTATGGCAGCAAGGGCTCTATATTCGGCTTCAGCTGATGAGCGAGATATGGTAGGTTGTCTTTTTTATTTTCAAGAAACCATTGGGTCACACCGAAACCAGTGGTAGATTTTCGAGTATCAAGACAAGACCCCCAATTCGATTAAGAAAATGCCCGAAGTTTGAGAGGTTTGTCTGAGGAACCATCGGGAGAAGTGATGCGTGAAAAAAACAGAAGGCATGTGAAAACTTGGAATTCCAATGAATGAGGGCATGTGAAAACTTGGAATTCCATTGCCTTGAAGCTTGCTTGAGACCGTACATGGATTTGTGTAATTTACACACCAACTTCTCCCCCCGTTTGATAGACTTATGGAGCTCATAACCAAGTGGGAGATCCATATGTACCTCTTCAAACAAGTCAGGCATTATTCACGTCTAGTTGGAACAAGTGTCAATTATGATAGGCTGCAAGGGCAAGCATCACCTTAACAGTTACAGTTTTGGCGACTAGGGAGAAAGTATCAAAGCAGTCCAACCCTTCTTGTTGTGTATATCCTTTTGCCACAAGGCGTGTTTTGTGCCTTTCTAGGGAACCGTCTGACTTGTACTTGTTTTTATATACCCATTTACAACCAACTGAATGTTTCCCAGTAGGTAAAGGCACAATGGACCAGGTATGATTTGCTTCCATAGCATCAAGTTCAAGTTGCATGGCTTCACGCCATTGGGGAATTTTGATAGCTTGATGAAAAAAGAGAGGTTCAAAATGAGAAGAGACATTTAACACAAAATGTTTATGAGATTTGGATAAGTGGTTATATGAAATAAAATTCCCAATATGATAAGGAGGAAGGGAACAGAATTATCAGGAAGGGAGATCAGATTGCAGTGGAAGTCCTTGAGATATGTTGGTAGTCTAGAAACTCTCTGAGATTTTCGAAGGTCAACATGTGGCTAAGTAAGTGGGGATTCAAAGGAGAAGGAATCAGGAGGAGAAGGCTCCCCCTGATGAGGAAATTAAGAAGTAGAAGGTGAAATAGGAGGAAGTATATCTTCACGAGGTAGAGATAAAGAAGAGGATGGTAAGACTAAGTCAGGAAAAGGATCCAATATTTGATTAGCATCCACAATTGTATGAAAGGGAAATATATCCTCAGGAAATATAACATCCCTTGAAACAAAGATTTGCTTTGATGAGACATCAAAAAGTTTATAACCTTTCATGCCAGGAGGATATCCTAAGAACACACAAGCTCTGGCTCTGGGCTGGAATTTATTTATGTGTGCAGTGAGTGTTGAAGCAAAGGCCAGGCATCCAAAGACTCCGAGGAATGAGTAACTAGCAGGGTTACCATGCAGAACTTCATAAGGGGTTTTATGTTGTAAAAGAGGGGATGGACGATGGAGTTCTGTTGATGAGGAAGGCTACTGTCATGACACATTCAGACCAGAATTTAATAGGCACTCTTGATTGTGAAAATAGAGCTCGAGCCACATTTAGAAGATGTTGATGTTTGCGTTCAACCATAGAATTTTGTTGTGGTCTTTCAACACAAATAAGCTGATGTATAACCCCCTTTTCAGCAAAAAAATCTTTGAAGGATAGTTCGTTGGCATTATCTTAGCTAAATTTCTTAATAGCAGCATTATATTGTGTAGCCACCATAGTGAAAAATCTCTAAACAACATTCACAACATCAGATTTGTGCTTCAACATGTATAGCCATGTGAATTTAGAACAATTGTCAACCAAAGTCAATAAATATTTGTAACCTGAGTGAGATGCAACATGATAAGGGCCTCATATGTCACAATGCACTAGATCAAATGGATTGTTGGATAGATTGTTATTAGATTCAAACGACAATCTTCTTTGCTTAACAAGAGGACAAATATAGCAAGGGAGATTTGAAATTAACTTGGTGAAATCACATAGTAGTTAATCCTTTAATACATCTAGTCTTTTAAAGGACAGATGACCAAGCCTATTGTGCCATCTATGAGCTGAAAGACTACCAACAAAAGCATTACAAAAAGACTCAACAGCTTTAGTATCAAGTATATATAGATCCTGAACTCTGTTACCCCTGCCGATCATCTTCTTGCTGGTTACCTCCTTAATAATGAACTGATCATGGGAGAAACTCAAGGTGAGTTGAGAGCCAATAGTTAATGCACTGACGGATAACAAATTGAATTTGAATTGGGGAACAAAAAGAACATCATGTAGTATCAGTTTTGGACTAATTCTGATATCTCCACAAAGGTTTACTGATATTCGTGTATGATTGGGTAGAATAATACTTGAATTATCAACAGTTCTCATGTTCATGAAGGCATCAGCAAGACAACATACGTGGTTGGTGGCCCCTGAGTTTACTATCCATAAATCTTTAGATGTAAAAGGAGGATTGACTGATATAGAATGGCATATACCTAAAGAGACATTGTTGCCCTGATCAGCTGAAGTACAATTTGCACTCGAAGCCAAGTGAGTGGATAACATTATCATGAGTTGTTGATATTGATTGGAATTCAAATTTTGCACAAAATTCCCAATGCCAAGCTGTTGATCTATTTGTTTGTCATCATCCTGTTGAGTAACAGAAGCAGAGAATTGATTAACAGAGTTATAAGTAGAAGATTTTTGGAAGTTTTCTCTTGGTTTTGACTTGTAACCAGGAGGATATCCATGGATTTTATAACATTTATCCACGGAATGTCCATGATATTTGCAATGTGTACAATATGGCCACTCCTTCCTTTTGAAATTGTTGGAGATATTAACTTTTGAACTAGTGTCGTGAAGATTAAAATGGAGCAATTTTGGAATTATCAGCTCCAAAAGCAAAGGCAGCTACTCCAGTGGAATCAGTAATGGATTGCGTACTAATTCTCCTCTGATTCTGCTCTTGAGAAATCAGTGCAAAGACCTTGTTAATAGAGGAGGTAATGGATCCATAAGTAGAATCTGACTCCTAGCTTAAGAAAATGAGTCATTCAATCCCATAAGGAATGATATAATGTACTCCATTTGGTAGTGTTTATTCAGCTCTTTAACTTCCCCGCATTTTCCACCGCTGCAGTTGGGTCGAAAATTACTCAAATCTTCCCGCACGTTTTGAGTTTAGTGAAATATACATTTACAGTGTTTTGATCCTGAAGTTCTCTCTTTAACGGGAAGATCCGCGGACCATTGGTTTGCTTATATCGCTCCTTGAGGTCATTCCAAATCTCAGATGTTGTATTTGCATAGATCACACTAGCTGAAATCTCCTTTGAGATTGAGTTGAGAATCCAAGATATCATCATATTATTATTTCGAATCCACGAATTAACTAAATTTGATCTGCATCTTCTGGTTTTTCAACAAAACCATCGATGAAGGATAGTTTATTTTTAATTGATAAGGCAATTGTTATCGCACGACTCCAAGAGGCGTAGTTATCTCCCGTGAGCTGCTGAGATACGAGCACCAACCCAGGATTGTCATAGTGATGTAGGAAGTAGGGATTAGAAGGTTCATCTATGGTGGATTTGCTCATAAATGACCTCGAACCAGAATTGATTTCTGGATATGGCGATTCCATAGAAAATTAGAGTTGGAGACAGAAGAGATGTTGAGAGAAAAACAGTTTGAATTGATGAAAGTGATGAGCACAATTATTGCTCTGATGCCATATTAAAGATGAGGAAGAAATAATTCAAATGCAGCAAGAATATGCTGCTCTGTTACTCACCAGAAGAATCAGAAATCTTATTAGATGAATCAGTTTTACATGTATAAATAGCCAAAATGAAAATGCCAGCTGATCTAACTAACTATCTAACTATTTGCACGTGTGGCTGGCAGGTCATTACAATGTGAACTACAATATGAATTACAAATTGAATTACAAGATAAATGAGATTAATGGAAGTTGTGAAATTACTTCCTGCTTACACATTGAAAAAGAGAAGTCGTCGTCTAATTCCTAGATGGGCCGCTGATCTAATTGATTTGATACTTTCTATTGTTCTTTTGACTTCTGTGTACATTCTATTTGAGCTGTTCCGGTCCATGCTCTGTACAGCTTTGTTTTTGTTTTTTGTCAACCCTAAATTGATCAGGAAAAGGCTTAGTTTGTTATTGTTGTGTTGACCGATAATTTCCTTGTTCAGTGCAATGTAGAGAATCACAATGGATGCAAGCAGGACGCAGAGCTATCAAAACAAATGCGTTGAATGTTGGTACAGGATCTGGTGACTCTGAAAGAAGACCAGAAAATGATAACCAAAGTTTCTCTGTCAGTGGAACACCCAGTGATATTTCGTCTCAAAGGCAAGTTTCCTTCAGTTTCCATACAATTTGAAATTAACAATTTCATTTTGAATGATTATGAAAATGAGTTATTGTTTACCATAATTCATTGTCAAAGGCGACTTTCCTTTAAATTCCATATAATTTGAAATGATCAAATTCAACTTTGAATGGTTTTGAGAATGAATTATTTTTTGACAATGAATGATTTAGATTGAGATGATATAAATGTTTATGAGTCTCTTCTTAGACCTCAAAGTAATTTCAGAAAAATAAACTGATTCTTAGTATAAAAAGTTTATTTAAGCGGCAATTATTAATTTTTCAATGTCACAGTTTTATAGTTTTGAGTACCTTCTATATATCCTCGCATTGTCAGGAAAAATTATGTTCAGATTTTTTGGAGCCTAAACACTACTACTGGACTGATTATTTGAGTCGGAGGACATGATTCCGATTTACATATTTGATTTTTCTATTCCTTTTTTGGTAATGTACACTATATTCATCTGGGCTTTTATCTTTTTGATTCATTCCTTTGCTTTGAATGGGCTGTACTAATGTTGGGTTGAGAAGAAAAAAATGTAGCAATGATGATACCTTATTTCTTGACATTAAATTACATGTATGCAAATCATTTCTAAGGAACAAAAAAACCTATCTTGTAACATATGATTAATTTCTTTTTTTCAGAGTGGATTTAAGTATCAGGCTAATGTATTCACCCAGAAAAATATTAGATTGCCATGACTCCAATGCTTATGGAGAATCTTTGGCCAAGCTGAATAAGTTACTTTTCCAGAAAATAGTTTCTTGAAAAGTAAGTTCTCTGAGTAAAAAAAGAAAAGTAACTTAAAAAATTTTCGGCAAAAAAGAAGCTTAGAAGTAAATTTTACTTCCTTTTTAGCTTAGCTAAACATGCTCCCATCCTATTCTGCTTCTACTTTCTTGGCATGTGCATAGACACCTTGTTATTTGATGTGTAAATGCCATTTCTGGGGTCATGGACCAAAGGAGAAGCTCTCTGAATCCCAATCCAAGACTTTTAATAATATCTTTGTTGAATTGCAGTGAGAAGTCTCCTAATCGAATTCTGTATCTCCTCTCTATAGCTCTTGTGCTATGTGGATGTGCTTTAGTATTTTCACTGATTGCTTTCACGAAAGGACCTTCATCGCTCTTAGCAGCAATTTCAAAGTCAGGCTTCACGGCTGCATTCTCCTTGATATTTGTTTCTGAGATTGGGGACAAGGTAAAATATCTCATAAAGACAACGTTTCTATGTTGTTTTTGTCCCACATATATTAAGAGAATGTTTGGCCAAGCTTAAAAAGTTCACTTATAAGTAAAGAGCAAGTTCTATAATAAATAATTTTGTTTCTAGGTCAAAGTTGAAAATAAATTACTTATTTTGACTTTAAGGGAAGAGTTAATTTTAAAATAAGTCTATGATTTTACTTTGAAACTTAGTTGGCTTGTTGGCTCTACTTTTATTGTTATTCTTTCTAGTTGCCATTTTATTTTTTATTTTTAGTCCCTGTTTGGTGGGGTTAAAATCAGATTTTTAGTATATTTTGATAAAAGTTAATGAAATGTGTGGTTAAAAAGTTATGGGTCCCATAAAATGTGTGATTAAAATAAGTTGTTGACTTTGATTTAGATTAAAATCTGGATTTTAATTTACCAAAAAGGGGCTTAGTTGGAATAAGTTGAAGCAATTTGCAAAGTAATTCTTTTACAGTTTTCTTTTCCCATTTCCAACTAAAATTCTGAGTTAAGGCTTTGAGACAAGAGACCCTGAGATTATTTTATGCCACAGAATAAATAGATAAATCTATGATAGAATTTTCAAATATCAGTATTTGTCTCATCTTTTTTCTTTTTATTTTCTTCTTACTGATACTATTTTCTTTAGATTGCCTTCATAGATAACTCCCGTTGTGAATCTTCATATGCATTAAACCTAATCTTTTAATGCTCATTTTAACAGACATTTTTCATTGCTGCATTGTTGGCTATGCAATACAAGAAACTACTGGTATGAATTATTCCCCACTCTTCTTTGCCCTTCCCCTCCCTTGTTCCCTTTGTCTCTCTCTGATATAGGCCTAATAATTCCAAGGAATCACCAAACATTATTGTTTCTCGTGAATGTTTTTCCAGCTTATATGGCATGTTTGATAAGTTGGATTGGACATTACGGGACAATATTAAAGAAGAAAAATAAGTTAAATCTTGTTGAATGTGCTATCGAATCCTGTTCAATAGTGTGTACCAAACATGTAAATAATTTTTCTTATTTTCCCTTGTGATTTTTCTCATATAGAGTAGTCTTGAGTTGTGTTCGAAATGTTTCTGGTTTACCTTTTGTGGGAGCTCTCTGTTCTTTTTGACATTTGAAGGCTAAATTTACACAACATGCTGTCAACATGTTAAAAGCTTTATTGTTGAAAAGAGGAGCCGAAATTTGAACGGAGAAACTAAATGAATTGTCTAAATTTGCAGAGAGATTTCGTCTCTGAGACTCCATCCAAATCTGTACTTGTGTTCTCTGTCTTTCCTCTAAAAGTAGTGTAAATTGATCACATGTTTGGTAATGCTGATTAGGAACTATCTGACAGTAATCAATAAGGAAAAGAAGTTAAGTTTTGTATATTTTACTGTCTAGTATGATTTAATATTGCGTATCAAACATGCATTGAATGTACATAAATGGCTGGAGTTCCTCTTATTCGTGCTGGCAGCTACTCTAAGAGGAATGATTTTATGCGGCTCTTTGATTACTTGAAATTTAGAAGCATTATTCACAAGCGCTTGGTGTGTGGTTTCTTACTGCTTTCTGAAATGTGTCTCTTTCCAATAGATAGAAATCACGTGTTCCATTTTTTAATCTTCCCAAGAGCCCTGCACCTACAGGAGTTTCCATTTAAAACTGAAGCGAGTTTTACTTAGAACTTTTTACTTGTACCAACTCTAACTGCCCCCAACTATTTTTTAGTTAATTCATATGAACGGGAACGGGATTGGCTACTGACCCAGTATTTCCGAAAACAAAAATATAATTATTATATTGAATATAGAATGCAAGAGAAGAAAAATTACAGGTCAATTTTATAAGTTGATTGTATTTTTCATGTATGGATTTATATTTCTGATACGCATGAAGTATTGTTTCATCTTGCCTAGAAGTGAAATTTATTTGCATTAATGCGATCTTACCAAATTTACTGCTATTAATTGTGATTAGGTCCTTCTGGGATCAATGGGAGCACTATCACTAATGACTGTCCTGTCTGTCATTATTGGACGAATATTTCATTCAGTACCTGCTCAATTTCAAACAAGTGAGTTCTGAGTTTCATTTTCGTGTTCTCAACAAACATACATTGAACAAATAATTTGTAGGATATAATGACCAACTAATTGGCTTTAAAATTGTCCCAATTTGTGACACATCTCTGTTCACCTTTTTTCATATAAATGCAGCCTTGCCAATTGGAGAATATGCTGCTATAGCACTTTTGATGTTCTTTGGCCTCAAATCAATTAAAGATGCATGGGACCTTCCATCCACTGTAGCTAAAACTGGTGATCAAGGTAGTGGTGAATTTGTTGAAGCTGAGGAGCTTGTGAAAGAAAATGTAAGCCTTTCTCATGGGATTATGTTCCTAAGCTTAAGTTTCATTTTCCAGATTGCATATTTCTTGTGTTTCCTTTTCGGTGCACCCCCCCTTCCCGACCCTAGTGAAAAGAAATGTTTGTCCTAAATTATTTTTTAACAATTTCGATCAGTGATGCTTTCAGGTATCAAAGCGGCTCTCAAATCCACTTGAAATTGTGTGGAAGTCGTTCAGCCTTGTATTCTTCGCTGTGAGCATTTTCACCTTATTTTGTCCTTCGTCTTTTTAAATTTGAAAGAGAATGCAAAATCCATTTTACCAGTTAAAGAATAGTTAGTGTTGCAAGTTCATGAACTCTATTCATAAAATCTTAGTTTGTTGTGTGGTGGCAACATTATCTCTCTCTTCTCTCTTTCTTTCATTCTCTCCCTGTGTGTTTGCTTTGGTTGTAAGGAGTACAGAAATAAAATCACAATGGTTGTGGAATTAAGCTAGAGATCAAACGATCCCAATGGAATTTCAAATTGCCAATTAATTCTCAAAGATTTAATCAGTCGTCACACAATTTGAGGCATGTGTCATGGCCTTTGTTTGATATAATTTGTTAATCCAAAATGGTTAAAACTTACTTAAGTTGTTGAGGTTTAGATTTTCTGAAACACACGGGTTGATTCTTCTCGCTACTTTTGCTTTTAGGAATGGGGAGATCGCTCAATGCTTGCAACTATTGCTCTAGGCGCAGCACAGGTATAATAGCCGTATTTCATTATGTGCTTCTGTGTCTAAAAAATCTCAGCTGTTTTTATATTTTTTTATATTTTCTTTTATTGGCCAGTCTCCATGGGGAGTCGCTAGTGGAGCAATCGTCGGACACCTGCTTGCTACATCTTTTGCGATTCTTGGAGGCGCATTTCTTGCTAGTTACATTTCTGAAAAACTGGTAAAACAAATAAATCTTCCGGGATTTTTTTTTTTTTTAATCAAATTATATATACATCTGATCTGACCATTGTTTTGAATCAGGTTGGATACTTGGGTGGAGCTTTATTTTTAGGATTTGCTGTTGCCACATTTTTTGGAGTCTTTTAGCCGATTGTTACAAATTCAGGAGTCGAAGAGACGAAATCTTTTTCAAGTAATGAAGGAACACCCGAGAATAAGAAAAAGAGGCCTAAGAAATGCTACTGATAAGGGTTTGTAGATTGTAAAATACTGTTGTACCAATGCTGCACTTGAAAATTTTATTCAGAAACAAGGTAGTCAATACAATATGGGACAGTACAATAAAAAAAAAAAAAATTCTTTCTTCATTCCATTTGTTACCAAATATAGTATATTGGCTTTTCTATCTGCATCATAAATTGACGGACACGAAACTAAAAATACAGAGAGATGGCTATTGAACTCAATATTTCTACTATGTTCAAACTCGAGTAGATTATTGAAAGCCAAAATCACTCATTACAATGCAACAGAGACATTCTTTGAAAATTCTTTATTGGAGAGAATTATAAAATAGAATTAGCACTACAGAGATGCCAATAATCACTGGAAATGCTGTAACCAAGTATAAAGCTCCATATCCCTGCGTTCAAACAACTACTTGCCAATCAGTTTCCTCTATAACTTTTCATTTCATTTTATGAGTGTAAGAAAAAGATGGTAAAAATGTCAACACAGTAAAATGCCTTCAAGCAATGATATCTAGGTGAGGAGAAGAAACCAACCACGGCTGATGGCACTTCCACTTCATCGGCCTCAGCATCCTCAATCTCTGCAGCTGTATCCCAATCAATATTTAGTCTCTTGGCAGCTTCTCTTGGATCAATACCAGTGTCTGTGACTTTTGCATATAAAGATTTTCCAGGCCGTTTCTTCTTTGGTGTTATTTCAACCTATAAAAAAATCACGAAAAGAAAAGGAAAAAAATGCATTTTGAGGACATCCATTACACGTCTGGGATGTTATAGTTGACCACAAGGCAACATTGGATAAAACCAGAGTGCACTATGTAGCTGCTAAAGAGGACAAAGAAAAAAGGTCAAACACCACGGAAATGATATCTCCAAAAGTGAGTAAGGGGATAGTAAATATCCATGTTGCTTGGAGAAATAAAGAGAGCAATACAGTCCAGATACATAGGATGTGTTTTGGCACTACCAAACAGGAAAGAAGATGAACACAAGATGCTTTTATTGAATCAGAAACTGTGCACAAGCATTGAGAAATAGGCAAGGATCTTGAAATTCAGATTTTTAGCGACGCAATTTTTTATTTATGTACAAGTTGCCAGAAATATTCTGACCTTGGACTCGTGATAGTTCTGATACAGAATTCTCACAATAAAAAACTCAACGCCACAAGAATCCAGTATACGAGCATGATTTATCCAAACACCTAATATGCACGTTACATGTAGAAATGGCTGATGAGATGGTGGTGAGCAGCTTGTAATTAACGAAAAAATAAGTTCATGAACTTAGTTCTCTGGAAAGCAATCATACATTTATATACAAAAAATATCACATGTACGCATATCCGGGGTTCCACAAGCTCGCGCACAATTAAATAACTTCAGGAGGGAAATTTTGTGAACAGGTTTCCCCTGTTAACCCAGGTCATATAGCATACCTTGACAGCAGAAAATAATACTCGAGATTTACGGGCATAGACCTTAATGTCAATAATATTATATTGGGTTCATCTTTTCAACTTCACAACAAGTGATCTTTCATAATGTTCATCTTTTCAACTTCACAACAAGTGATCTTTCATAATTATCAAGTGTTGAGAGTGAGAATATAACCTCTAAATTAGGCCATTGCATCATTTCTTCAGCCAGCATTTGCAAAGCAACACGATCTTTTGGAATTTTACCTTCATTTACCTAAGAAAAACGAAAGCTCTTTCAAACATAAACTCAAACATGGTCATAATAATTATAAATGGATGTGCATGCATGCAAAGTAGATGATACTAACAGCTGGTCATACCAACAAGGTAATTTCTTGACACACAAACAATCAAAGTGTGCTTGCATATCACTTTACATTGAAAAGTTCATTTTGGCGGATTTATGAATTTGTCTCCACTAACAAGTAACATATCTTTCCTATACTAAGTCTTGAAGACTCTAATATATGAACCTTATGAGCTGACCTAAAGAATGATTTGTACAACAGTGTAGTTTGAGCTCCACAAGGCAAAACTGTGTCAAAAATGCCGGTATGCCTTTCCGTCAATTCAAGAATTCTCTAGGCCTACGACAATTATAAAACCAAGGCCACACAAAAAGCACTCTGTTGTAGAAAGACATGCAGGCTTGACTGTAGATAATAGTACACTATAGTGCATAAAGATGTGAATTACTTCTACTAAAGCAGCGGCCAATTCGTCCCTGGTAGGAGCATTTTCATCGTCAATGCCAAGCAGACGCCTCCTCTCAACGTCCCTGGGGTCTTCAATGGATATAGTTAACTTAACCTACAAACAAATATAGAATTTTTTTCATAGTTTGTCAAATTAATACCCCACCTTAAGAAGTAATACATAATGATATACAGATGATAGTGCAGGAAATTTCAATTTCTGAAAGTACCTCATTGAAGAGCATGTCTCTGTTTTTCTTTAGAAGCTCCAAAACCTGGATGAAAAAGTTTGATTAGTAAATATACTAACTACATAAACGATTATGAAGAACATAAAACAATTAATTGTAAAATGTGTTAGGAACAAAGTGAAGAATGTTACTGACTCTTTTAATTTGGGAGACATATTCAAGGTCCTGAGGATCTGGGTCACCGTCTTCTCCTTGTGGTATTGGTTCTTGTTCTAATTCTTGTTTTTCTGAGGAAGATGGAGTGGTATTAGAAACGCTCACTTCAGTGCCAGTGTCTTCCTTATTCACAAAAACGCGGCCTCCAAACCTCCGCCTCATCCTCTGCCATTGTGGTTGTTCTAGGTGGCGGTAGTGCTCTATCGATGGCATGTTAAACAAAGGCAGGCGAAGGCTGCGGTGGCGGGGCACTGAAGCCACAGCCACCGCCGGCGATTGCAGCAGTAGGGGACTCATCACATTCCGAAGCCTGTAATATGGCTTCCTTTTGCAAGAAAAAGATGAAATTTAGGTTTAATTTTGTGAATTTCGCTTACAATTGCAATCAAACTAGCTCAAGCTCGAGAATTTGCCTCTTACACAGGAGGAAATAGTAGGACCGTGAACTCGTGGCCGTTACAAACAGAAAGGATAATTTGCACCTAAGGTCCCCAAACTTTTATAGATGGAGCATTTCACACACACCCTCTAAATTTTGATTCAAGTGTACTTAAATCCCACTAGGCATAAATGGGGGCAAAAAAAGAGGAAATTACACCCCACCCTCATTTTAAAAAATAGTATTCTAAAAACAGGGAAGAGGTTTTACTATTCACAAATCAAATATTTTGTATTTATTTTTTTAAATATTAATATTATAAAATTAAATATCTATCCACCCATTTATCTCAAACCAATTTCACTCGCAAACCCATAATTCATCTCTCTCTCTGCCCACAACACACCCGCTATTCATTAGCCAATGACCACCACACGCAGGCTGTACGGCACAACATCAATGATGGAGTTGAGAGCAAATTGTCACTACTCGAAGTAGCGGCGCAATAGTGATGCCAACGTAGGCACCGCATGTGGCGACGACGACATTGCGCAAAGCAGATTTGTGAGATTTGTGTGAATCATTACTAGCCATTGGGTTGAAAATGGTGGTTGATGATGGGATCATAGTGGTTTGCAAATGGCTTCTGTGGTGGTTTGTCGAGACCGTGATGGTTTCTTGTTGATAGGTTTGTGAAGGAGTGTAGGTTGGAAATGGTGGTTGTGGTGGCGGTTGAAAATAATTGTGGTGATGCCAGTGACGGTAAAGGCGATGACAACAGCGATGAGGTGATGGCAATTTTGGGTTGTTGGCGATTTTGGATTTGATTTGTTTGTGGTGAGGCGGTGCTGGCTGTGGTGGTGAAGTGACGATTCTGATGATGGTCATGGTCACAAATGGCGGTGTTGGTGAGGTGGGGGTAGTGGTAGGGGTGTTGGCAACGCGGCGATTATGGTGGTGACGGCGATGGTGGTTACAAATTACTAGGTTGATTGTGACCAATAAATTAGTTAATGTGTGACAAACAAATAATATGTGACTAATGAAATAGATAATTTGTGACTGATAAATAACGCGTGACCTAAAAAATTAAGTTGTGACTAATTTGATAAGTTGTGATTGAAAATAATTTGTGACTAATTAATTAAATATTTTGTGACCATGAAATAAGTTGTGATTTGTAACAAATGAATAATTTGTGATTATTAGATATTTTGATAAATTTGTAACCGATAAATAAATTGTGATCTATAAATTTTTATTTGTGATCATGAAATAATTTGTGACCTATAAATTTTAAAATAATACTAGCTCTTTATTTTTTTTATCACATTATATATAATTGTGATATTAATATATTTAATTAATAAAATATATATTTAATTAATTATTTTATAAACAAAATTTAATAAAATCTGATTTTTGAATTTTTAAACTTTGTTTCTTAGTTTTGATTTGTGTCATACTTAATATCTAGAGAGATAGATTGGGCCATAGGACGTATTGACGTTGAAATTTTGAAAATGACACAGATAGCACTATTTAGTCCAATTCATGGATTTAGCACATCTTTTCGAAGACTTCCACACAAATATGAAATATCGCATGGCAGCAAAGCAACAAGAAAATTGTACATTTTACCTTAACAATTTGTATATATATTTAAAAAAAATTCATAGTAAACATCATAATTACACAATGTGCAAGGAGAAAATCTCGATCCCTACTTGGAGTGGATATTGGTTTCTGCGCGACATCGATGGTCGAAGATGATGGGATCGTTTGACAACTTTTGATAAAAGTTAATGAAATATTTTATTGAAAAGTTCATACAAAACTGTAGGATTCTATCAAATGCGTGACCAATATTTGACTAGTTGAAAAGTTGAAATTATATTAGATAAACACGATATAAGTTTTATGATCGTTTGATTTCCCGCAAGTAAACGAGATTGTGAACAAGTAATAAAGTAGTAAATAGAGTGTCGAACCCACGAGGACTACGCGTTTAATCGAGTTAAAATTAATTCCAACTTTAATCGAATAATAAACAATTTTTGTGATTTTTTTATACTAATCCCTAAATTATCAATTAAACTAATGAAAATAAATATATTTTTATTCAAATAGATGAGATGCATTGCTAAGATGTCGAATCCCCCTTATTATTCCATTTTTAATCTAACGAATTATTCATGTTGGTCAATGCTCCTAATTTAATTGAAAGTCTCTCTCGATAGCGATTAAATTTATTTCCCTCATATGACTCTTCTATCTCTCGATGAAAGATGCAAACATAATAAATGCATTAACAAGTACTAGAACACTTATTGAAAACATATAAAACAGAGAGGTATATCTCTATCATCTATTGAATTTTACAATGTTTATTATAATGTGCTTAAATCATATTGTCTCTCTCGATAACAATAAAATTCACTAACAATTCAATTGGAGATCAAGCAATTGAAAAAAACGATAAAAACAATAATAAAAATCCACAAATCAAATTAAATTAAAGTCAAAATAATTAATTAAAAACTAAAAATATCATAACAATGGTTCATCTCATCCTAACAATGTATAAAATTAGTCTAACATATCGAAAATACTAGAAATCACATTAAAGTAAAAAGATATAACCCGAATCTCCACTTGCGCCTTCTTCTCCTTGCCCAAAAATTAAGTTTGAATCTTCACTTGATTGAATTCTTGCAAGTCTCTTTCAATTCTCACAAAAACTATGAATTTTCCTCATTTGATGATACTAATTGATGACTATTAGAGTATGAGATGTATATGAGAGGTCTCCCTATATGTGTTATGCTGTTAGGTATTTGCAGGAGTAGAAAATTGGTTGAAAATTACATCCAAGTTGGTTTTCAAAAGAATTCCAATCGAATAAGGAAAGTTGCATTCGCGTGCGAATTTTTTGTCTATGCACAGCAGTCAGTAATTTAATCATAACTTTCTATTTCAATATCTGATTGAGACGATTGAAATTACATTAGAAAGTTAACTCAAAGTGGTACAATTTTTCTAGAAATAGAACTTTTTCAATTCGGACGTTTACTGTGCCAAATATTGATCTCACTTTTTGACTAAAATTCTAGAATATAACTTGTGCGGTTGAAAATTGATTTTGATAATATTTTGATCATATTCAATTCATTTTTGAGTTCTAATTCCATCTAATTGTCTCCTAAAAATCTTCAAAATATCATATTGTGTCCAAATTAACTATTGAATAATTACAATTTGGTCATCAAACTTTGAATTTTGCCATTTTCACCAATTTTTGTTTATTTCTTTCGATTCCTCGTTTAACTATTGAGACCTATATAATATAAAATACTATAATTTATGATATAGTTTGTTATAAGAACTATCAAATATTACTATTTTAAATCTCGAATAAGTATATAAAATACACTTATCAGCATACATACACAGAAATAATTTACTTTTATTTACCAATGATTCAAAAGTGGATTTTGAAATGTACAACTATTTTGAAACAAATGTTTACCCAACATTTGCCTGATTCTTTCTGCGCATCTGATTATTTCTTTAGTACATCTACGACTAATTCTATTGTAAATACAGTAATATCAAAACAAGCCTATTTTTATGTTATCGAATTAAAAGAGCACATACGATTTGTGTTAAATCTGTTTATGAACTTTAATTTATGAATGGATGAACTTTAATTTAATTTAATTTGCATTTATAATTTAAAAATATTGGTTATGGAACTATTAAAAGTGCGCCTAACATCTAAGTGTTGCATCCCAAATATGTTCAGCCCAATTGACTTTGATGGGTGTGACCCGGGTAGCCCACTTACTGCACATTCTCGCACTTTACTAAAACACAACTTTGGTTGTTGAAACAAGATGGCTGAGATTGTGACACGTGGTGTTGGCACAATCGTTGGATGCATGATGATTCTTTAATATACCAGACTCTTCCATTTGCGTGGCGAATCGTTCATTCTTCTAGGGTTTTCTCTCTTGAGATATTTTTGGATTTTTCTCTCTTATGAAAACTCTTAGTTTTTCTGTAATCGTGAGGTTAGATAATCTTGGTGAAGCCTAGTGTAGATTACAATTTTGGTTCGTGATTCCTCTGATTCTAGGTGAGCAGAAGTCCGATTACTTTGTGTAATCTGTAAAAGGGAGAAAATGAGAGTTTAAGGTTGAGGGTTTGAGTCGAGTGATTCTTGGGTCTCTAATTCTTGTATTTGATAAACTTTGTTCGATTCTAGTGGTTAGAGCAATTATGATCATTTCGGTGTATGCTCAACGGGTAAGTAACCAAAATATTTGGTGAACATCCGGGCCTATGAGCGAAAAATCTCTCGTGTTCATTTTGTTGATTTGGTTATTTTGGGGACTGTTTAATACTAACAGGAACCATAATCAAACAGAATATTCTGGTTCGGTTCCTTTATTACATATGAAATCGATGGTTTCATTACATAAAAAGAAAAGAAAAAAACATTAGTTCTTAGTTCGAC